>CM067847.1:314283609-314378609 GCA_034509565.1 Triticum monococcum
TGTCAGGCGTCTTTTCAGTTCCTAAAAGATGAACTCGCACTGTGGGGTCCACTCAAAATTTTTATCTTCCTTGAGGAGTTCTGTTATAGGTTTAGCAACCTTGGAGAAATTCTCGACGAAGCGGCGGCAATAACTCTCTAAGCCAAGGAAGCTCCGAATTTTCTTGACCGTCTCAGGTAGAGTCCAATCAAGGACGGCTTGAACTCGCTTGGGATTGACAGCAATACCCTTACCAGAGATTACATGGTCTAAAGGCGATGCTCTCGAAGTTTCGTCAATACCAGCCTTAGATGTTCGGCATGTTCCTCTTCATTCTTGGAGTAGATGAGTATGTCATCGAGGTATACTACGACGAATTTATCCAAATACTCCATGAAGACCGAGTTCATTAACCGAGAGAAGGTGGCTGGGGCACTGGTTAAACCGAAGGACATAATGGTGTACTCGTATTGGCCATAGCGAGTAACAAAGGCCGTTTTGGGAATGTCCCCGTTTCTGATTTTGATTTGATGGTAGCACAACCTCAAATCCATCTTGGAAAAGACTGAGGATCCAGCGAGCTGGTCATACAGATCGTTGATCCTGGGAAGCGGATACTTGTTCTTGATAGTGACAAAGTTGACAGGTCGGTAATCTACAATCATCCGATCTGTTCCATCTTTCTTCTTGACGAAGAGGACGGGGCAAGCCCAAGGAGAGGAACTAGGATGGATGAAACCCTTTTTCAAGGACTCATCGAGTTGGTTCTTAAGCTCGGCTAGTTCTAAGGGTGCCATCTTATAGGGTCTTCTAGAAATTGGAACGGTTCCTGGAACAAGGTCTATTACAAACTCGACATCCCTGTCAGGTGGAACACCTGGCAGTTCTTCTGGAAAGACATCCGAAAAGTCCCGGACTACCGGAATATCTTCAAGGTCTGGAAGGGGGTTGGCATTTAGAGAGTAAAGCTGGCGCTTGGCCACTCGAGTTAAGACATTGACTGTCTTGCCCGATGGGTGAGTAAGTTGAACGGTTCTAGTGGCACAATCAATCTTAGCGTAATGAGCTGACATCCAGTCCATACCCAAGATGATGTTAATGTCCGAGGACTTGAGAGCTATTAAGGATGCAAGGAAGACAAGTCTATCGACAAGAATTTTGTTCCCATGGCTTACTCTAGAAGTTTGCCATTTGGAACCCGGAGTTTGAATTACCATGGAAATGGGCATGTCACAGAATGTTGTGTTATGCAATCGAGCATAGCTCTCAGATATGAATGAATGAGATGCTCCAGTATCGAAAAGAACAGATGCTGGATGGCAATTAACAAGCAGCGTACCAAGGACGGCGTTAGGATCCTCATGAGCCTCCTCGGCTGAGACATAGTTGACATGGCCATGTGTAGTGGTGACCGGCTTGGCGTAGAATGCCTTTCCCGCTGGCTTACCACGGGTAACGGACTTTCCAGACTGATTGGGGTTGTTGTTCTGGGAACACTCTCGACTATAGTGGCCCGACTCTCCACACTTGAAACATGTCACAACATTGGGGCGTGGAGCAGCATTAGCAGCGGGGCCACCATAGGGCTTGGACGGTGCAAACTGCTGGTTGGGGCGAGGCACCTCAAAGGATGGCCTCGAAATGAACCTGGGTGGCAGTGCCGTGCTTGGAATCCACACCCGGCGCTTATGAGATCCAGAGCCGGATGAAGAGCCAAAATCACGAGAGTGCTTGCGTGAAGCGTCATAGTCAGACTGGCCTGTCTCAACACTGACCAGCTTCTGAAAGGAGGTGCACTCGTGCAGACGAAGATCGCGGCGAAGCTCAGGTCTAAGTCCCTTGCGGAACCTTGCCTGCTTCTTAGCATCGGTGGATACCTCTTCAAGAGCATATCGTGCCAGATTCCCAAATTCACGACTATATGCATTCACAGTCAGTCTTCCTTGGGTGAAATTGCAGAACTCTTCCCTCTTGCGATCTATGAGACCTTCCGGGATGTGATGCTCACGGAAAGCCTCACTGAATTCAGCCCAAGTAGTGATTTGGCCGACCGGGCGCATAGCTTCAAAATTTTCCCACCAAAGGCTAGCAGGGCCTTCGAGGTGATAGGCAGCATAAGTAACCTTATCAGCTTCGGCTACGTTGGCAGAACGTAGCTTGTGGGTGATGCTGCGAAGCCAGTCATCCGCATTGAGGGGCTCAACGGAATGGTTAAACTTTGGTGGGTACAACTTGATGAAGTCATTGATTGACACCAAGTCATTTCGCTAATGGCGTGCAGTGTTCTGCTCAATCCGCTCCAGCAAGCGGTTAGTCTCACGCTTGTTTCTTTCCGCCTCCTGCATCACTTCGGCCAGAGAAGGCGGGTGAAGCAGGTTTTCACCCCTAACTGCACTGGCTTCCCCCTGTGTCGGATTTCGGGTTCCGGCAGACCCTTGAGGTTCGAACACTGGGGTGCGCGCGGAGATTTCGCCTCCAACCTACCTGCACCCCTCCGCCTCGCTGGGATCTAAACTATGGAAAGAACAACACAAGAGACACAGGGTTTATACTGGTTCGGGCCACCGTTGTGGTGTAATACCCTACTCTAGTGTGTGGTGTGGTGGATTGCCTCTCGGGCTGATGATGATGAACAATACAAGGAAGAACAGCCTCGCGAGGGTCTGTTCTTGGCTGGGGCGATGAACTGCTGGGAGGAGTTCAGTCACCTTTCTCTCTCTCTCTCTCTCTCTCTCTCTCTCTCTCTCTCTCTCTCTCTCTCTTTCTGATCGAAACCCCTCTCTAAAGAGCCTCCTCCTTCCAACCCCTTTGCTCTGTGGGTGGCTGGTCCTATTTATAGAGGCCCTGGTCCTCTTTCCAAATATCGAGCGAGAAGGGAGCCAATAATGGCGGGCTAATTTGAAGGGGGACAGCTAGTATCAGCTATCCTGACAAAAGTAGTCTTCGCCTGCGCAAAGCTCTGGTGATGACGCCATCTCGGGCTCCACGATGACCTCTGTCTCGTAGTCCTCCTGGTCTTGGTCTCGTTGCACCGAAATGGCAACCTTTGCCTGATGCCTCGGTACTCGCAGCTGCGCTTGCCCCCTTTGCACCAAAGAGGAAGGGATGACACTACGCGGGCTGGCACCCGCCTGGCGCCCTTGGTCGTCATGGCTTGCGTCACGGGCACCTCATGAGGTACCCCGCCTTGGTCTCTCCGCCTCCTCGTGAGCCAGCCTGACTAGGCCATGCCTGAGGAAGCTCCGCATCATCCGCCCCGCGAGGCTTGGCCTCTCGCAAGGGTCTTGGGTTTGTGTTGGTGAAGATGGGCCGCGCTGGGCCCCCTTTTGAGCCACGCCGTAGGCCGCAGGCAAGCAAGTCTCGGGACCCCCGTTCCCAAAACGCCGACAGTAGCCCCCGGGCCCAAGGCACGCCCGGACTTGGCCGTGCAGGGAGGTGGAAGGGCAAGAGCGAAGCGCCGCGGGCCCTAACAGCCTGCGGCCTTGGGCGCCGCGTGGCGGTAGGTTGGACGTGGGCGCCCTAGCAACCGCGCGAGTTGATAAAGGAGCGGCATCCACCTAGGCTTTGCTTCTTGCTTTCCCCGGTTGCTGCTCAGATCCCCTTTCTTGCGCCTCTCCTTCCTTCCTCCAAAATTTCCAGATCCACTCCGACCGTGTGACCTAGGAAGCCATGGCGCCTCGTCAGCCCCCGGCCGTAGCTTGGTACTCGTCTGCCCTGGACCCGCCGAACGTGTCGGAGGCGAGCCTTGCCCGGTTGCGCCGGATGGTGACGGCGCGGGGCATCAACGGGGCGAAGGTGTTTAAAGCCGGCTCCGCCACCCCTGAGGGTCAAAGGAGCACCTTCTATCCGCTCTTCGTAAGTGCCATTGCTGCTGGCCTGGTGCCTCCCTTCTCCGAGTTCTTCTTCTCTGTCCTCTGCCACTATAAGCTACAAGCCCTTCATCTCCACCCCAACTCCGTCCTTCTCCTGGCAATCTTCGCCTATTACTGCGAGGCTCACGTAGGGGTGCAGCCCTCAGTGGCCTTGCTGCGCCACTACTTCTACCTCCAGACCTCTCGTGGTACTGCTTCCGCGTGCGCGAGCTTCGCCCCGTACGGTGGCGCCATTGCCATTTCGAACCCCGGGAAAAGGATCGAGGGCTTCAGGAGCAAGTGGGTCTTGGTGGATGCTGGGCGCATCCACCCTCGGCTGATCTTGCCCACAGAGCAGCCCACGAGCTCCAGCGATTGGGGTCGAGCGGAGCTCGCGGACCCCCGCGCGAAACTGGTGTTGGAGAAGATGGACGCGGATCTGAGGCCGACCGACATGGCGGCGGCGAAGCTGACCGGCGCGTCGCTGCTAAGGGAGTTCCTGGAGCACCAGCTGGCTCCGCTTCGGCAGTACTCACTTCCAATGTGGAGGCCCCGTCCGAGCCCCGCGGCCTTGGCCGACGGAGACCTGGCTGCGGTTCTCCAATCTCTGGTCGGGGGCAATGTGGCGAGGTTGGCGGGCGCTCCTGCGCCCTTGTTCCTCCGCGACGACTGGGAGCAGGTAGTGGAGTCCATGCCCGTTTTCAACGGGGATGGGCTCGTGCCCATGGAAACTCCCAAGGAACCGGTGGACGTGCCCTCCGACGACTCCAGCGAAGAGGAGGAAGGAGGGGAGCAGGGAAAAGGGCCTGACTCTGAAGCGACTGACGGAGAGTCGAGGGCTCCCCTCCCCCGGTGCAGGTCCCGTGTTCTCCGCCTCTCTCCGAGCAATGACGACGAGGATGACGACGAAGACGATGATGAGGACAATGACGAGCAGGACGGCAGGAGCTCGCCCCCAATCCCAAAGAAGGACAGGACCGGGCTGATCTCCCGCGGGTCTGCCCCGGCCCCGGGGCGGACCACAGACGCACCTTCCGCCTCCAAGCTTCCCGAGGTTGACCCTTCCGGCCGGCTTTCAGGCTTCAAATTTGGCCGGAGGCCGCTTGAGCTCACTAGCGACGACCCGTAAGCGTTCGATTCTTGTCTTTATTTCTTGCTCTGCTTCTGAGGCTTGACGTCCGCATCCCTTGGATAGGCTGGCGCCCGTACTAAAGAAGCCGAAGGGAGCTCCCGAGGTTCCATCCGTGGCAGCGCCTCTGCCCACGAAGGAGGGTGACCGCGACGCATAGGCTTCCCCTGCCCGGTCGTCCTCGCGAGGCCTGGCTGAGCCGGTTGGGGCGAGCTCAGCCCCCACGGCCCAAGTGGCCCCCGAGGTGCTCTTGTCTGCCGCCGCCACTACAGCTGTCGGGGCGTGGCAGACTCTGCCTCAGGACGCTATGGCCACACTGCCGCCTTCTCCTCCTACTCCACCGGCTGCTGTCTCCCTGACTCCTTCTGCCATCCTGGATCGTGCTGTTGCTGAGCTGGACTGACTGCGGCAGGATCTTCTTGGCACCGACCCACGCTTGGTGACCGGGTGCTTGGAGCTGGCTTCAGGATGGGTTCGCTCCGACGCCTCGATTCGGGTGGCGCTGGTCCAGGCCTCGACGGCATGCGACGAGGAGAATCAGGCTGTCCTTGAGGCAAAGGCTGCTCGTGATGCAGCCCTGGGGGAGGTGGTCGACGTCCGTGGACATTGCAAGGCGCTGGAGGGCGAAGTGCAAGATTTGCGGGACCAGCTCGCGAACGAGGTCCGCCTTTGCCAAGAGCAGGAAGTAGGCGTGAAGGCTCGCAAGGCGGCTGTCAAGGAGAGGGAGGTCAAGCTCAGGAAACGCCGTGACCGCCTAGGCGCGCTGGAGCAGGAGCTAGGGGCGAGGAAGGCCAAGCTGGACGACAAGGCCCTGGTTCTTGCCGAGGACCGCGTGGCCTTCACGGAGATGGAGGCGAGGGCTCGCTCCTCACTGAGGGTGCTTTACGACAGCGGCCTGGAGAGCCCACTGGCTGGCGCCAAGGACGGCCCCGGCAAGCTGCTTCCCTTCCTGGTTCGCGCTCTTGAAGATGTCGCCCTTGGCCTTGGCCCCACGGCCGAGGCCGAGGCGCGTGTCCTGTCTTCTGCAGCACTAACGCGGGTCCTCACCCACATCTACCTTTGCGATCCCGGTGTCGACCTCGACAGCCTGCTGGAGCCAGTGAGCGGCGAGCATGCTGCTGCCGCTGCCGAGGCCGTGAAGGGTCGCGCAGAGGCCCTACTGGGGAAGTTCTGGGCCTTCAGCACCAAGCCGAGGCAAGGCACTGCCGACCCCACCGCTCCGTGAGGCGTACCCAATCCGCGCTGCTCCACCGCCGACAAGTGACTCCGCCATGGCTCCTATCCTGCCTTTAATTCCTGCACATGTATCATGCCTCGGGGAGGCATTTAAACTTGCGTTTGGCATTGAAATAATAGTGTGGACTGTAATATTTGCTTTTGAATTCCTTGAAATTTGCGCTTTTCCTTCCTACTTGCTTATGTTCTACGCCGGCAGAGCCCGACCCCGCGCATGCCTCACCCAGTGTTGGTCCCGACCGGAAACCAGGACAGGGCCAAGGAGTGAGGGGCCACATGACAAGTTAGGCTCTTGAGTCGCGATGCTCAGGAGTCCCCCTTGGCGCACGAATAGCAAGTAGGGAGGTGTGATGCAGGTGGATCTACCGTTCTACGTCTGCAGAGCCCGGCTGCGCGCGTGCCTCACCCAGCGTTGGTCCCGACCGGAAACCGGGACGGGGCCACGGAGTGAGGGGCTACGTGACCAGTTAGGCTCCTGAGTCGCGATGCTCAAGAGTCCCCCTTGACGCTCAAACGGCCTTCGTACCTTGGCTCCGCTCAAGGAGAGACGCGCGACGAACCAGGCCCGGGGGGACCTGGCTGGGGGGCATGCGTATGGGTGTGACCCAGGCGTAGCCCCCGTGCCCAGCCCCCTCGCGCGGCACTCCCGAGGGGAGGCATTACGATGAGGCTAGACACCGAGCTCTGGGCTCCCGGAGGTTGATGCGGCCCGGGGGCCACCCTCAGTTGTTTATCACCAGCACGAAGCATAGCGCTTCCGTATGTGTACGAGCATAGCCGCTCCACGGCAGTGTCGTCAGCCAGCGCGAAGCATGGTGCTTCCACTGGTACATGGGAGGGGGGCCCCCTCCGGGAGGAGCCCCCGGGGCGTGTACAGCCCCGCCCTGACACGTGGCTGCCATGGTAGGGCCTGGCGAGGTGTATCTGGGCACCCGTGAGCCAGCGCGGGACTCACGGGGCCCTACCTCTAGGCGGGTTGCGCCTGGCACTGGGCCTTATCTTGTGATGTGTCCCTGCAAATTTGGATTGATGTCGTCACTCTACGTCCTCGGGTCCCGGCCCTCGAGCTGGTCTCAGCCGTCGTAGGTATGCCAGGTCGCGATGCCATGGACAAGGCCAGAGGATGAGGGCTGGAGAGCCAGTAAGAGCCCCGAGTCGCGATGCTCAGGTCCCCCCCCCTTTAACGTACAAGTGGTCGGCATGGAGAAGAAGAGGTGCCGTGGACCGGCATCAAATAATCAAGCATGGTGGGTCTAACGCATAATTGGAAATAAACGCAAATGGGATACATGCCACTGGGCCTGGCCCGAGCGGCTTGGGGATCATGCAGCCCGAGGGGCGCCCCCAAGAAGGTAAGCTAACAACATGGAATAAAAAAGGGATACACACCGCAGGGACGGACCCACACGGCCTGGGAATAATCCAGCCCTGGGGGGCGCTCCCAACTGGAAATAAAACTCGAAAGATGTCACCTGATGATGTTGAGGGCGAAGGAGCGTTGGTGTAGCAGGCTCGGTGGGCTGCGGGAGCCGATCCTCATGAGCCCCCAGGCCCAGGGGCCTCGGGAGGCTCCAGAGGCGTTGGCGGCTCCTCGCGGGCCATCTCCATCCCTGCCAGGGCTGCGGAACGCCTGGCCTCTCGTGCCTCCGTGATGCCCCTCATGAGGCACTGGTACGTGTCAGCCGCGCTCGGCAAGCCATAAGGCATGCGAACGTAGCTGTGGGGTGGGCCTCCGTAGTGACCCACTCGCGAGGGCCAGAGGCGCTCCAGAGAGGCGACTCGGTTGAGCCCTGGTACGTCGATGCAGACGCGCAGCCCACCATTCTCACCTGGATGGGGAGCCACTGCTGGTAGGCGGCGGCCGCCTTTCATGACTCTTGACTCCTGTAGCTCCTGAATGGCCTTGCTGGCGAACTCCTGAGGGTCTGGATCTCCTTGCCTTGCTCCTTCTTGAGGGAAACGTGCTTTGAAACACGCCTCCATGTGGTGCCCAAGCGCCTCCCTCGTGACCCTAGCCAGGTCGGTGGCCCTCTAGGGGAGAGCCCTGCCTGACGAGGGCGCCGGGCGTGCTTTCCTATGCGATGGAAGGAGGTTCCCCCTGGGCAGGTGTGGGCCCAGACGGTCCTGCCTCCTGAGTGGTTGGGCCGAACAATGTCTTCTTCTTCTTAGGGGCGGTCTCGGGAGGCCTCCTGCTTCGATGATCCGGGTCTTCCAGTGACGCAGCCTGAAAGGCTCATTCCAGGGAACACACCGCGTCCTTCTCTTCACAGGGCACCGTGATGACTCCGCCGCTTCCTGGCATCTTGAGGACGTTGTAGCCGTGGTGAGTTACGGCCATGAACTTGGCCAGCGCTGGGTACCCAAGGATGGCATTGTACGGCAGGCGAATGTGAGCGACGTCGAAGTCGATGAGCTCGGTGCGGTAGTTGTCGCGTGCCCCGAAGGTGACAGGGAGGCGGACCTGCCCAATCGGGACTGTGGAGCCGTCGGTGATACCGGAGAAAGGCTTGGTTGGATGAAGCTGGCTATAGGGCACTTGGAGGTTGTTGAATGTCTCCACGGACAGGATGTTGAGCCCTGCCCCGCCATCGATGAGGGTCTTGGTGACCACCACGTTGCTGACGATTGGGGAACAAAGCATCGGGAGGACTCCAGCTGTAGCCGCACACTTGAGCTGATCTGCTGAGCTGAACGTGATGGCGCACGCTGACCACCTGAGAGGGCGCGTGGCTTCGAGCCTGGGAAGGACTGTGTTCACTTCGCGGGCGAACACTGCTTGAAGATGCATTGAGAGGCTGGGGCTTGTGCCCTGCCCAGGATGCGGGCGATCGCGCGCGGCTCCTGGAAGCCCCCAGCCCCTTCGTCCTTGTGGCTGTCCTTGTTTCTCCTTGGTTGCGGCGGCAGCGGTGGGAGGCCTGCGTTGCCTTGCGGGTGATCCTCGCGAGGCTGATCCCTCCAGTCTCCCTCGCGAGGCTGATCCCTCCAGCCTCCCTCGCGAGGCGGGTCTTGCCAGTGATCCTCGCGAGGTTGATCGCGCCACCCTTGGCGCGGGCCACGGTCTTCCCAGCGTCCTGCATTCCTTCTTCCTCCTTGATCGTAGCCCTGGTCACCGCGGTCAGGGCGACGGCCGATCCTTCCTTCTCGCACGGCTCGGAGCTCTTGACATACGTTGGTGTTGTGGGTGTGGAGGTCGTGGTACACACAGTACCGGCTGCCCTTGGAAGGTTCGGGCTGATCTCTGCCCCGCTTGGTGTCTGGTTCTGCCGCGAGCACGGCAGCCCCCTTGCGCTTCACATCCTTGGCCTTGGGCTTCTTCTCTTCTGGGTCTGCGGCAGGCAGCTTGAGGAGGGAGAGACGCCCTTCCTCGGCCCTGGCGCACTTGGTTGCCAGGTGGAACAGCTCCAAGGAAGTGCACAGGTCTTCATGCATTGCCAGCTCCTCCTTCATCTTGATGTCGCGCACGCCGTCGGTGAAGGCCGAGATGATGGCCTCCTCAGTCACCTTGGGAATCTTGAGGCGTGCGTTGTTGAAGCGCTGGATGTACTTCTGCAGGGTCTCCCCGGGCTGTTGCTTGATGCGGCGCATGTCGCTCACGGCGGGTGGCCGGTCGCGAGTGCCTTGGAAGTTGGCGATGAAGCGGGTGCGCATCTCGTCCCAGGAGGAGATTGTGCCTAGAGCCAGGTTCAGGAGCCAGGTGCGGGCCCCGTCCTTGAGGGCCATGGGGAACCAGTTCGCCATGACCTTCTCGTCTCCGTTGGCAGCTTCGATGCCCAGCTCGTAGAGCTGGAGGAACTCCGCAGGGTCAACCGTGCCATCGTAGCGAGGAGGCAAGTCTGGCTTGAACTTGCCAGGCCACGCGACGCTGCGTAGCTCAGCGGTGAAGGCGCGGCAGCCTGCTGTGGCCACCAGAGGCCTTGGATGACGGGGAGCTTGGTCTTGCATGTCCCCACGCGCTGCAGCTAGGAGCAGCGCGGAGTCTTGACGCGCGGGATCAGGAGCATGGTCGTGCTGGAGCAGGGAGCGCCCGGGTAGCTTCTTGCGGGCGAGGGACTTTGAGGGAGTCCTGGATTAGGGGGTGTTCGGGTAGCTGGACTATACCTTCAGTCGGACTCCTGGACTATGAAGATACAAGATTGAAGACTGCGCCCGTGTCCGGATGGGACTTTCCTTGGCGTGGAAGGCAAGCTTGGCGATGCGGATATTCAAGAACTCCTACCATTGTAACCGACTCTATGTAACCCTAACCCTATCCGGTGTCTATATAAACCGGAGGGTTGTAGTCCGTAGGACATCAACTCCATATACAACAATCATACCATAGGCTAGTTTCTAGGGTTTAGCCTCCTTGATCTCGTGGTAGATCTACTCTTGTACTACCCATATCATCAATATTAATCAAGCAGGACGTATGGTTTTACCTCCATCAAGAGGGCCCGAACCTGGGTAAAACATCGTGTTCCCTGCCTCCTATTTCCATCCGGCCTAGATGCACAGTTCGGGACCCCCTACCCGAGATCCGCCGGTTTTGACACCGACATTGGTGCTTTCATTGAGAGTTCCTCTGTGCCGTCACCTTTAGGCCCGATGGCTCCTTTGATCATCAACAACGATGCGGTCCAGGGTGAGACTTTTCTCCCCGGACAGATCTTCGTCTTCGGTGGCTTCGCTCTGCGGGCCAATTCACTCGGCCACCTAGAGCAGATCGAAAGCTACGCCCCTGGCCATCAAGTCAGGTTTGGAAGCTTAAACTGCACGGCTGACATCCGCGGAGACTTGATCTTCGACGGGTTCGAGCCACGGCCAAGCGCGCCGCACTATCTCGACGGGCATGATATAGCTCTGCCTCCGGACAGTGTCCTGGAGGCCACACACGCATCGGTTCCGACCCCTAACTCGGAGCCTATTGCGCCAATCGAGGATGAGCGGTTGGACGTCACCTCGGGGGCTTCGATCTCAAAGGCGATTGAGCCGAACGCTAGCCCCGCACTCTGCATGATCCGTGACTCCGAGGATCCAGACTCCTTTCCGAACTCCGAACCCCCCGCACCCCTACCGATCGAATCCGATTGGGCGCCGATAATGGAGTTCACCGCCGCAGACATCTATCAGCACTCGCCTTTTGGCGACATCCTGAATTCTCTTAAGTCTCTCTCTTTATCAGGAGAGCCCTGGCCGGATTACGGTCAGCGAGGGTGGGATACGGACAATGAAAAAATTCAAAGCCCACCCACCACCCACTTCATAGCCACTGTCGACGATTTAACCGACATGCTTGACTTCAGCTCCGAAGACATCGACGGTATGGACGATGATGTAGGAGACGAACAGGAACCAGCACCTGTAGGGCGCTGGAAGGCCACCTCGTCATATGACATATATATGGTGCATACTCCAAAAGATGGAGATGGAGATGGAACAGTGGGGGATAACACCCCCAAGAAACAGCCAAAGAGCCGGCGTCAGCGGCGCCACTCTAAATCCCGCCAAAGCAAAAATGGTGATTCCGGCACGGGAGATAATACTACCCCGGATAGCGTCGAAGAACACCCACCTCAGCAAGATTCGGCACAGGAAGATGGAGAAACCAGCCCTCATGAGAGAGCGGAAGACCGAGAGGTCGAGGATGATAACTATATGCCTCCCTCCGAAGACGAGGCAAGCCTCGATGACGACGAATTCGTCATACCATCAGACCCCGCCGAACAAGAGCGTTTTCAACGAAGGCTTTTAGCCACGGCAAGCAGCCTCAAGAAAAAGCAGCAACAGCTTAGAGCTGCCCAAGATTTACTAGCTGACAGATGGATTGAAGTCCTTGCGGCCGAAGAGTACGAACTCGAACGCCCCTCCAAAAGTTACCCAAAGCGCAGGCCGCTACCCCGATCAGAGGAGGAAGCACCTACATCACCAGCGCATGACATGGCAGACCGGCCACCTCGCGACCGTGACAGAGAGGCCTCTCGGCCCTCCACCCATGCCATGCCCCGACGCCGCTGAACTAAGGCACGGGAAAATGCACCAGACCTGCGAGACGTACTGGAGGATAAGGCAAGACAAACAAGATCGATCTACGGATCATGCAGGAGCCCTACGGCACGTGACGATGATCTTCACTCCGGATACAACAAATCCGGCCGGGCCGAACACAACAGACATAGCTCTTCCAAGCTGCATTGTGATATAGCCCAGTACAGAGGCGCTGCACACCCACTATGCTTCACGAATGAAGTAATGGATCATAAAATCCCAGAGGGTTTCAAACCCATAAACATCGAATCATACGATGGCACAACAGATCCGGCGGTATGGATCGAGGATTATCTCCTTCACATCCACATGGCACGCGGCGATGATCTACACGCCATCAAATACCTCCCGCTCAAACTTAAAGGACCGGCCCGGCATTGGCTTAACAGCTTGCCAGCAAACTCAATCGGTTCTTGGGAGGACCTGGAAGCCGCATTCCTCGACAACTTCCAGGGCACTTACGTGCGACCACCGGATGCCGACGACTTAAGCCACATAATTCAGCAGCCAGAGGAATCGGCCAGACAATTCTAGACACGGTTCCTAACAAAGAAAAACCAGATAGTCGACTGTCCGGACGCAGAGGCCCTAGCAGCCTTCAAGCATAACATCCGCGACAAATGGCTTGCCCGGCACCTGGGACAGGAAAAGCCGAAATCTATGGCAGCCCTCATGACACTCATGACCCGCTTTTGCGCGGGAGAACACAGTTGGCTAGCTCGCAGTAACAACTTATCAAAGAACCCTGGTAATTCGGATACCAAGGACAAAAGTGGCAGGACACGTCGGAATAAGCAAAAACGCCGCGTTAGCAGCGACAACAATGAAGACACGACAGTCAATGCCGGATTCAAAGGCTATAAATCTGGTCAGCGGAAAAAGCCATTCAAAAAGAATACTCAGGGCCCGTCCAGTTTGGACCGAATACTCGATCGCTTGTGCCAGATACATGGCACCCCCGAAAGGCCAGCCAATCACACTAACAGGGATTGTTGGGTGTTCAAGCAGGCAGGCAAGTTAAGGGCCGAAAACAGACACAAGGGGTTGCACATCGACGACGAGGAGGAGCCCAAGCCGCCGAACAACAATGGACAGAAGGGCTTTCCCCCACAAGTGCGGACAGTGAACATGATATACGCAACGCACATTCCCAAGCGGGAGCGGAAGCGTGCGCTACGGGACGTATACGCGATGGAGCCAGTCGCCCCAAAGTTCAACCCATGGTCCTCCTGCCCGATCACTTTTGATCGAAGGGACCATCCCACTAGCATCCGTCATGGCGGCTTCGCCGCATTGGTTCTCGACCCAATCATCGACGGATTTCATCTCACAAGAGTCCTCATGGACGGCGGCAGTAGCCTGAACCTGCTTTATCAGGATACAGTGCGGAAAATGGGCATAGATCCCTCAAGGATTAAGCCCACAAAAACAACCTTTAAAACCGTTATCCCAGGTGTAGAAGCCAACTGTACAGGCTCAGTAACACTTTACGTGGTCTTCGGATCCCCGGACAATTTCCGAAGCGAAGAGTTAATCTTCGATATAGTCCCGTTTCGCAGTGGCTATCACGCCCTGCTCGGACGAACCGCATTCGCAAAGTTCAATGCGGTGCCGCACTATGCATATCTCAAGCTCAAGATGCCAGGCCCTCGAGGAGTAATCACGGTCAACAGAAACACCGAACGCTCCCTCCGTACGGAGGAGCACACGGCGGCTCTCGCAGCGGAGGTACAAAGTAGCCTTCTCAGGCAATATTCCAATCCGGCCATTAAAAAGCCAGACACTGCCAAGCGCGCCCGGAGTAACCCACAGCAGGACCGCCTGGCACACTCTGAGCAAGCGTAGCAATGCGGCCCCAACCCCAGCTCTCACGACATAGCGAAACCAGTACCTCGCATACATAACTACGCCCTTGAAATACCATGGGCACAGGGGAAGGGGCACAATAACGGCACGCCCAAAATACGGCTTAAAATGTACTATGGGCTGCCGGATTCTTTTTTAATTTTTTCTTACTTTCAGGACTCCATACTTTGGACGACCTATTCGGCAATTCGAATGCCGCACAAACGATGCAAGATCCAGGGAGGCAGACAAGCCATGCTGCATTATGGAACTCCCAGGTGGTCTCTGTTACGAGCGGTATACCTGTTTTAAATACAATTCCGCGGCCTGCCCCTGGTCAGGACATACTAAATAGTCCAATATCTTTTGCTTACCGCACTATTTGTATAGTTCGGTTTTGATAAATAGCCTCTCTATAAACAATGCATAGCTTTTGTCTATTTTTTGCATTATCTTCTTTTCACATATATGTTTATTAAATGACATGATTGCACCCGTACACCATGGTATGGCAAACACGCTAGGGGCTTCAGTACCCCTCATAATGGTGTGAGAAGTTCGTACACTTTCACAAGTGTGGCACCCCGAACATATAGCACTATATGCATCGGCTCCGAATCATGATTTGGGTCAATAGTTGGGTTTGCCCGGCTCCTATGTTTTGGTGCCTTATGTTCCGCTATATCGGCTAAGGTAGCACTAGGAGAACCACTTCGATTGTGCCCCGGTTCAGCTGGGTTAAGCACCTCAGTGGAGAAAGCTAAAACTGACTGTCATGATGTGGCGAGAGACCGGTCGCTGTTCCAGAGGTTTTTTGAGTCCCTAAAGGCTTATGCCGCTTCGAGCGAGGAGCTGGCTTTGTCCGGCAAAGGCGTGGATAGCGCCCCGAACTCGGTCTTCCGAACTAGGGGCTTTGCCGAAATTTAAAATTATAGAGTTCTATGGCTAAGTGAGAGTGTTCAAGCATTATAGTCCGATTGCCTGGTTCGTTGTGCTGAGCGCCTCCCTCGAAGGACCCAACTATGGGAAAAAGAGCGCTCAGGTTTATCCCGAACACCCCAGCACTAGTGGCATGGGGGCAGAAGCCGACGACTGGCCATCTCTCAATTTTTGATAAACGGCCGCACAGAAAGTAATATTTTAAATTCAATAAGCATTGCTTAGAGCATATGAACAAGTTTTCAGCGCACAGGATAAACACGAGCGAGTTCATTAAAAAATCGCATCCTTGGTACATTCATCCGCCACAAGGCGGGCACCTGCAAGAACATCCTTGTAGTAGTTCTCGGGCTTGCGATGCTCCTTCCCCGGCGGCGGCCCGTCCTTCACAAGCTTCTCACCGTCCAGCTTACCCCAGTGCACCTTTGCACGGGCAAGGACCCGACGGGCACCTTCGATGCAGACGGAGCGCTTGATGACCTCGCCTCGGACAGGCCTCCACCAGCCGCCGCACCAGCCCAAAATAGCTCCTAGGCAGGACCTCTCCGGGCCACAGCCGAACTATGAAGCCCTTCATGGCCTGTTCGGCCGCCTTGTGGAGCTCGACCAGCTGTTTCAGCTGGTCGCTCAAGGGCACAGGGTGTCCGGCCTCAGAATACTGAGACCAGAACACCTTCTCCGTCGAGCTACCACCCTCTTCAGCTCGGTAGAATGCGGCGGCGTGGGATACGCTACGGGGAAGATCTGCGAATGCCCCTGGAGAGCTCTGGATTCGGGTAAGTAACAAGTAGTTCACTTTTATATATGTCTGCTTTGCATAAAGAATGCCTTACCCGCTGTTGTCTTCCTCATCTCCTCCAACTCTTGGAGGGCCTTTTGGGCTTCGGCCTTGGCAGACTTGGCAGCCTCTAGGGCCGTCGCAAACTCGGATGCTTGCGCCTTTGACTCAAGATCCAAACTCTCATGTTTTTTCGTGAGAGCCTGAAGCTCTTGCCGCGCCTTGCCGACCTGACCCCAAGTCTGTCTCGCTCGGTGCGCTCCGTAGCCGTTTTCTTTTCGGCCTCAGACAGCGCCTGCTTAAGGGTTGCCACCTCAGTCGTGGCCCCTACAATAAGCCGTACAATCCTGTTATTCTTTTTGCAATCAAGCCTTTTTATAGGCACTTTTTCTGTAAGGTATTTCTTACCTTCTTTCTCCTTGAGCTGCCGCTTGGCAAGGCCGAGCTCTTGCTCGGTCCGCTCGAGGTCCTGCTTCAGGACACCCACCTCCGTAGTCAGTGCGGCGGTGGATAGCAGCGAAGCCTGTATACGCATATTGACTCTTTTTTAGACTCCTGCGAAATTTAATAGATCCTCTATTCGGCTTTTCTTTCCGAACGCCAAACAGAGCATCAGGGGCTACTGTCTATGCGGTAATATTTTTACATATTTTTTACTTACCTCGAAGCCTGTTAGAAGGCTAGCGCAAGCTTTAGTCAGTCTGCTCTTGGCGGACTGAACCTTCTGGATCACTGTACTCATAATAGTACGGTGCCCCTCGCCGATGGAGGTGTCATCAAGCACCTCCAGCAGATTGTCCAGCACCTCCGGTTGGACGGAGGCCGCCGGCTCTGAAGGCTTGCTCCTCTTGGAAGGAGTTCGCCTACCGCAGTCCGGAACTGATTTCGGCGCGGTGTCCGGCACAAAGCCGGACTTGGAGCCCTGGGGAGCCTTATCCCCTTCACTCCTGGAGTCCGAGAGGTTGCCTTGTGGCTCCTCCGGGACCACCTCCTCCTGCCCCGGGGCTTGTCGTGATGCCACTTCGGTGTTGTCCGCAGTGCGGGGGGAGACAGCTGGCGGAACCGAGTTCACGTTCGATGAGTCCAGGGAGCCGCCCGACGATTAGTCGACTTCGGCCCGGGGCGGACTGCATAATTACATTCGACATTAGGGAAAGCTGTGCAACAAAGGAACATCATGAGTTACTCTAATATCTGAACTTACGATTTCGCCGGATGCTTGGCCCTGTTTGGCCACTCCTCTTCGCCCTCTTCGGCGTCGGGGGCGTAGTCCGGCGGAGGGGTCTTCCTTTTCCTAGACCCCTCGGCCTCCCCTGTTGGGGCGGCCTTCCTCTTCTCTCCTCCCTCCGCTGGGGGGGGGGAGAGTTTTCTTCTTCCTCCTCCTCGTTTTCACGGGAGGAGGGTGTCTCGGACTCGTCAGATGACGAGTCCGACACCACCATGTTGTGGGCACTCTTTCGAGTCCCCATGGTCTTCTTCTTCTTGGCCTTCTTCTCCGGCACCACATAAGGCGCCGGAGCCAGCAGCTTCACTAGTAGAGCTAGAGCTGGGTCTTCGGGCAGCGGAGCCGGATAGTTAATTGGTCCGGATATTGCCCGCCAAGCCTGTCAAAGGTAAGGGAGTTTAGATCACGCATAGAGTCAAACTATGAAAAAAGCTTAACATCCTGTAAAAGGTGTAGATGTCTTACCTCGCTAGCGTGACGCTGCGAGCTGTATCCCGGTCCTCGGAAGTGGATGCGGGAGCCTCGGCGCCCTTGAATAGCATCTTCCAGGCGTCTTCATACGTCATGTCGAAGAGCCTGCTGAGGGTTTGATGCTGCGCTGGGTCGAACTCCCACAGATTAAAATCCCGTTGTTGGCACGGGAGGATCCGGCGGACGAGCATAACCTGGATTACGTTAACAAGCCGGATTGGCTTGTTCACCAGGGACTGGATGCATGTTTGCAATCCGGTCACCTCTTTTTCGTCACCCCATGACAGGCCCGTCTCTTTCCAGGACACAAGCCGCGTGGGGGGTCCGGATCGGAACTCGGGGGCTGCGGTCCATTTCGGATCGCGCGGCTCGGTGATGTAAAACCACCCGGATTGCCATCCCTTTAGGGTCTCCACAAAAGAGCCCTCGAACCATAGGACGTTGGCCATCTTGCCCGCCATGGTGCCTCCGCACTCCGCCTGGCTGCCGCACACTACCTTGGGCTTGACGTTGAAGGTCTTGAGCCAGAGGCCGAAATGAGGGCGGACGCGGAGAAAAGCCTCGCACACGATGATAAACGACGAGATGTTGAGGATGAAGTTTGGGGCCAGATCGTGGAAATCCAAGACGTAGTAGAACATGAGCCCCCGGACAAATGGGTGGAGTGGAAAACCCAGTCCGTGGAGGAAGTGGGGGAGAAATACTACCCTCTCATGGGGCCTTGGGGTGGGGAGAAGCTGCCCCTTTTCGGGAAGCCGGTGCGCGATGTCCCTGGACAGGTATCCGGCCTTCCTTAGCTTCTTGACTTGGCCCTCTGTGGCGGAGGAGACCATCCACTTGCCTCCCAGTTCGGACATTGCTGGAGAAGGTTGAGGTGGGAAGTGCGGTCTTGGGCGCTGGAGCTCGGGTGTGCAGGAGATGGATAGGCAAAGGAGGAAGGAGGCATAGGTAAAAAGGTGGATCCTTATCCCCTTATATGGGCGGATGCGGTTGTGCGTCCCCACCTGCCTAGTAAAACTCGCTTGCCTCCCAAGCGCCGTGATAAGTGGCGCAGTTGGGTTACCCACGTCTGTATTGATGAGAATCCCGTAAAAGGGGGGTACACGATCTCTGCTTTGACAAGACGTGCCAAGGAAACCTCCTCGCAAAGCGTGCTGAGGTGAAGAAGTAAAAACGATTCGAGTAAAGGATTTGGCCGTAGTGTGAGGACGCACTGCAGAATACGTCAGCAGATTTGATTTGTGTTAATATTATTCTCTCTATGGCAATATGTGGAAGCTTATTTTGTAGAGCCGGACACTACTCTTGGTGTTTACAATCTTCTATGAAGGACTTGGAGGAGGAACCCGCCTTGCAATGCCGAAGACAATTTGCGCGCCGGACTCGTCGTCATTGAAGCCTGGTTCAGGGGCTACTGAGGGAGTCCTGGATTAGGGGGTGTTCGGGTAGCCGGACTATACCTTCAGCCGGACTCCTGGACTATGAAGATACAAGATTGAAGACTTCGTCCCGTGTACGGATGGGGCTTTCCTTGGCGTGGAAGGCAAGCTTGGCGATGCGGATATTCAAGAACTCCTACCATTGTAACCGACTCTATGTAACCCTAACCCTATCCGGTGTCTATATAAACCGGAGGGTTGTAGTCCGTAGGACATCAACTCCATATACAACAATCATACCATAGGCTAGCTTCTAGGGTTTAGCCTCCTTGATCTCGTGGTAGATCTACTCTTGTACTACCCATATCATCAATTTTAATCAAGCAGGACGTAGGGTTTTACCTCCATCAAGAGGGCCCGAACCTGGGTAAAACATCGTGTTCCCTGCCTCCTGTTACCATCCGTCCTAGACGCACAGTTTGGGACCCCCTACCCGAGATCCGTCAGTTTTGACACCGACAGACTTCTTGACAGCTCTGCTCCTGCCGCGCTGGCACCTGACGGAGCGGGTTCCACCCAGGGGCCACGCGCCTTGGAGCCATGGCGCCTTCCTGAGGAGGAGGCGGCCGGGGCGCCGCCGGAGCTTCATCGCCCGCGCGGGGCGGGGTGCAGTGCAGCGGAACGGACGGCGCAGGAGAACCCCCTGCGGCGCGGACGAGCTCGGCGACGCGGTCGAGCCATTCTTCGTAGATGTCGTCGACGGGACGGTAGCGCAGGAGCTCGTTTGCCGCGATGAGTGCAGCCCGAGCCTCCATGGGCGCACGGAGCGCGCGGGATGAAGATCCAGCTAGGGTGAGCGAGGGAGTTGCGGTGCGGCCGTCTTGCCGCACGGACGGATGCTGGGACGATGCTTGCTGCTCGTCCCCCACCGGGCCGGTGGCGGCGTTGACGGCAGGTGACGGGGAACAGCGAGGACGCCCACCGACAGGGGCCGTCTGGGCGACGCGGGAAGCGAGCGCGGCCCGGCGCTCAGCGCGGGCCCGACGAGCGTCAGACATGGGCGTGATGGTCGGAGGAGAACGGGGTGGTGGAAGACGAATCCCGGCGCACCCCTACCTGGCACGCCAAATGTCGGATTTCGGGTTCCGGCAGACCCTTGAGGTTCGAACACTAGGGTGCACGCGGAGATTTCACTACCTACCTACCTGCACCCCTCCGCCTCGCTGGGATCTAAACTATGGAAAGAACAACACAAGAGACACAGGGTTTATACTGGTTCAGGCCACCGTTGTGGTGTAATGCCCTACTCCAGTCTGTGGTGTGGTGGATTGCCTCTTGGGCTGATGATGATGAACAATTCAAGGAAGAACAGCCTCGCGAGGGTCTGTTCTTGGCTGGGCGATGAACTGCTGGGAGGAGTTCAGTCACCTTTCTCTCTCTCTCTCTCTATATGATCGAAACCCCTCTCTAAAGAGCCTCCTCCTTCCAACACCCTTTCCTCTGTGGGTGGCTGGTCCTATTTATAGAGGCCCTGGTCCTCTTCCCAAATATCGAGCGGGAAGGGAGCCAACAATGGCGGGCTAATTTGAAGGGGGACAGCTAGTATCAGCTATCCTGACAAAAGTAGTCTTCGCCTGCGCAAAGCTCTGGTGATGACGCCGTCTCGGGCTCCACGATGACCTCCGTCTCATAGTCCTCCTGGTCTTGGTCTCATTGCACCAAAATGGCAACCTTTGCCTGATGCCTCGGTACTCCGCGGCTGCGCTTGCCCCCTTTGCACCAAAGAGGAAGGGAGGACACTGCGCGGGCTAGCACCCGCCTGGCGCCCTTGGTCGTCATGGCTTGCGTCACGGGCACCTCGTGAGGTACCCCGCCATGGTCTCTCCGCCTCCTCGTTAGCCAGCCTGACGAGGCCATGCCCGAGGAAGCTCCGCGTCATCCGCCCCGCGAGGCTTGGCCCCTCGCGAGGGTCTTGGGTTTGTGTTGGTGAAGATGGGCCGCGCTGGGCCCCCTTTAGAGCCACGCTGCAGGCCGCGGGCAGGCAAGTCTGGGGACCCCCCTTCCCAGAACGCCGACACCCTACTCCGGGGCAGCAGGGTTGCTGCGGGTGTTGACCATCCTAGGAGAAAACAAGACAACAATTTAGATAAGGATGGCACAACTTAGCAAGGAAGTGCAGAATGTAACGGATAACACGGAATGCAGAGATGTTCATCCGTATGACATGGTAATATAGAACTGCCATGTATATACCAACGGTCATACACACCATACATACTTTAGTACAAGCCCAGGCTACAGTACAACTATGATGAAAGACGTTACATCTCATCGGAGGCATTCCAAGCTCCTAAACATTATTTTTCTACACCTCCGGAATTGATTACACACTAAGTCATATTCCACAACTCACTTAGGACAGTGGAAATACAATTATTACCATACTAGTGATACTACTACTAACTCAGACAGCTTTGTAGTAGTCCTCATAGAAGTCACCTCCATAGCCTGGAAGTTCAACGTTATCATCCGGGGATAGACGGTCCTGAGGAGCTTGTGGACCATAGGGGCTAGGATGAGGTCTTGGACCAACAAACAGTGGCCTGCAGAGACCACGGGGTGGGGTGATGCCTCCCACATCACGCCAATCCACCATGTCTGGCACAGCAGATCTCACAGGATACAGATCCCTTGTATCCATACATCCAGCTTGCAAAACAGGTGCAAACCGAGTCAAAGTGGCCCAATGATCAACACGGGTGTTGAAAAGCTCCAGTCTCAAGGCCCGATTCTCTCGGTCCTTATCCTCGAGCATCTTGGCAGTGGTGTGAGTTAGTGAGTCCTCACGTGTGGAGTCAGCATAGATAGCCTGGAGATACCCTTGCGCTCCCGGGAGTGAAGCTGGCATATAACGGAAGTCGGTGTTCCGAAGCAGGCCAGTCCGGACTCGCATGATGGTCATCATGGAATAGGCAGCATCCTGCACAGCCATCTCAACAGTAACCCCGAGTCCATAGGAACAGTGGAGGGGCTCGATAGATCTAGGATAAGAAGGAAACTGTTGGGGAACGTAGTAATTTCGAAAATTTTCCTACGCACACGCATGATCATGATGATGCATAGCAACGAGGGGGAGAGTGTTGTCTACGTACCAACGCAGACCGACTGCGGAAGCGATCACACAACATAGAGGAAGTAGTCGTACGTCTTCTTCCCGATCCAACCGATCCAAGCACCGTTACTCCGGCACCTCCAAGTTCTTAGCACACGTTCATCTCGATGACGATCCTCGGGCTCCGATCCAGCAAAGCGTCGAGGAAGAGTTCCGTCAGCACGACGGCGTGGTGACGATCTTGATGTACTACCGACGCAGGGCTTCGCCTAAGCACTACAACGGTATGATCGAGGTGGAATTTGGTGGCAGGGGGCACCGCACACGGCTAAGGAACGATCAACAATGATCAACTTGTGTGTCTATGGGGTGCCCCCTGCCCCTGTATATAAAGGATGGAGGAGGAGGAGGTCGGCCAAGGCATAGGGTGCGGCCAGGATGGGAGTCCTACTAGGACTCCAAGTCCTAGTAGGAGTCCACCAAAAGGGGAGGAAGGGAGAAGGAATAGGAGGAGAAGGAGAGGTGGCCGGCCCCCTTTTCCCTAGTCCAATTCGGACCAAAGGGGAGGGGGGCGCAGCAGCCTTTTCCTCTTCCCACTAAAGCCCATCAAGGCCCATTACTCTTCCCCGTATTCCCGTAACTCCCCGGTACCTCCGAAAATACCCGAATCACTCGGAACCTTTCCGATGTCCGAATATAGTCGTCCAATATATCGATCTTTACGTCTCGACCATTTCGAGACTCCTCGTCATGTCCCTGATCTCATCCGGGACTCCGAACTCCTTCGGTACATCAAAACTCATAAACTCATAATATAACTGTCATCGAAACCTTAAGCGTGCGGACCCTATGGTTCGAGAACAATGTAGACATGACCGAGACACGTCTCCGGTCAATAACCAATAGCGGGACCTGGATGCCCATATTGGCTCCTACATATTCTACGAAGATCTTTATCGGTCAGACCGCATAACAACATACGTTGTTCCCTTTGTCATCGATATGTTACTTGCCCGAGATTCGATCGTCGGTATCCAATACCTAGTTCAATCTCGTTACTGGCAAGTCTCTTTACTCGTTCCGTAATACATCATCCCGCAACTAACTCATTAGTTGTAATGCTTGCAAGGCTTAAGTGATGTGCATTACCGAGAGGGCCCAGAGATACCTCTCCGACAATCGGAGTGACAAATCCTAATCTCGAAATACGCCAACCCAACATCTACCTTTGGAGACACCTGTAGTACTCCTTTATAATCACCCAGTTACGTTGTGACGTTTGGTAGTACCCAAAGTGTTCCTCCGGTAAACGGGAGTTGCATAATCTCATAGTCATAGGAACATGTATAAGTCATGAAGAAAGCAATAGCAACATACTAAACGATCGGGTGCTAAGCTAATGGAATGGGTCATGTCAATCAGATCATTCAACTAATAATGTGACCTCGTTTAATCAAATAACAACTCTTTGTTCATGGTTAGGAAACATAACCATCTTTGATTAACGAGCTAGTCAAGTAGAGGCATACTAGTGACACTCTGTTTGTCTATGTATTCACACATGTATTATGTTTCCGGTTAATACAATTCTAGCATGAATAATAAACATTTATCATGATATAAGGAAATAAATAGTAACTTTATTATTGCCTCTAGGGCATATTTCCTTTAGTCTCCCACTTGCACTAGAGTCAATAATCTAGTTCACATCGCCATGTGATTTAGCAGCAATAGTTCACATCACCATGTGATTAACACCCATAGTTCACATCGTCATGTGACCAACACTCAAAGGGTTTACTAGAGTCAGTAATCTAGTTCACATCTCTATGTGATTAACACCCAAAGAGTACTAAGGTGTGATCATGTTTTGCTTGTGAGATAATTTTAGTCAACGGGTCTGTCACATTCAGATCCGTAAGTATTTTGCAAAATTCTTTGTCTATAGTGCTCTGCAAGGAGCTACTCTAGCTAATTGCTCCCACTTTCAATATGTATCTAGATTGAGACTTATAGATTCATCTGGATCAGTGTCAAAAACTTGCATCAACGTAACCCTTTACGACGAACCTTTTTGTCACGTCCATAATCGAGAAACATATCCTTATTTCACTAAGGATAATTTTGACCGTTGTCCAGTGATCTACTCCTAGATCACTATTGTACTCCCTTGCCAAATCAGTGCAGGGTATACAATAGATCTGGTACATAGCATGGCATACTTCATAGAACCTATGAATGAGGCATAGGGAATGACTTTCATTCTCTTTCTATCTTCTGCCGTGGTCGGGCTTTGAGTCTTTACTCAACTTCACACCTTGTAACAGAGGCAAGAAACTTTTTCTTTGACTGTTCCATTTTGAACTACTTCAAAATCTTGTCTCGGTATGTACTTATTGAAAAACTTATCAAGCGTCTTGATCTATCTCTATAGATCTTGAAGCTCAATATGTAAGCAGCGTTACCGAAGTCTTTCTTTGAAAAACTCCTTTCAAACACTCCTTTTATGCTTTACAGAATAATTCTACATTATTTCCGATCAACAATATGTCATTCACATATACTTGTCAGAAACGCTGTAGTGCTCCCACTCACTTTCTCGTAAATACAGGCTTCACCGCAAGTCTGTATAAAACTATATGCTTTGATCAACTCATCAAAGCGTATATTCCAACTCCGAGATGCTTGCACTAGTCCACAGGTAGATCGCTGGAGCTTGCATATTTAGTTAACATCTTTAGGATCGACAAAACCTTCTAGTTGCATCGTATACAACTCTTCTTTAGCAAATCCATTAAGGAATGCAATTTTGTTTATCCATTTGCCAGATTTCATAAAATGCGGCAATTGCTAACATGATTCGGACAGACTTAAGCATAGATACGAGTGAGAAAATCTCATCGTAGTCAACACCTTGAACTTGTCGAAAACCTTTTGCGACAATTCTAGCTTTGTAGATAGTAACACTACTATCAGCGTCCGTCTTCCTCTTGAAGATCCATTTTTCTATGGCTTGCCGATCATCGGGCAAGTCAACCAAAGTCCATACTTTGTTCTCATACATGGATCATATCTCAGATTTCATGGCTTCAAGCCACTTTGCGGAATCTGGGCTCACCATCGCTTCTTCATAGTTCGTAGGATCATCATGATCTAGTAGCATGACTTCCAGAACAGGATTACCGTACCACTCTGGCGCGGATCTTACTCTGGTTAATCTACGAGGTTCAGTAGTGTCTTGTTCTGAAGTTTCATGATCATCATCATTAGCTTCCTCACTAACTGGTGTAGGTGTCATAGAAACATTTTTCTGTGATGTACTACTTTCCAATAAGGGAGCAGGTACAGTTACCTCGTCAAGTTCTACTTTCCTCCCACTCACTTCTTTCGAGAGAAACTCCTTCTCCAGAAAGTTTCTGAATTTAGCAACAAAAGTCTTGCCTTCGGATCTGTGATAGAAGGTGTATCCAATAGTTTCCTTTGGATATCCTATGAAGATGCACTTCTCCGATTTGAGTTTTGAGCTTATCAGGATGAAACTTTTTCATATAAGCATCGCAACCCCAAACTTTAAGAAACGACAACTTTGGTTTCTTGCCAAACCATAGTTCATTAGGCGTCGTCTCGACGGATATAGATGGTGCCCCTTTTTAACGTGAATGCAGCTGTCTGTAATGCATGACCCCAAAAACAATAGTGGTAAATCGGTAAGAGACATCATAGATTGCACTATATCCAATAAAGTACGGTTATGACGTTCGGACACACCATTATGATGTGGTGTTCCAGGTGGCGTGAGTAGTGAAACTATTTCACATTGTTTTAACTGAAGACCAAACTCGTAACTCAAATACTCTTTTCCACGATCAGATCGTAGAAACTTTATTTTCTTGTTACGATGATTTTCCACTTCACTCTGAAATTATATGAACTTTTCAAATATATCAGACTTCTATTTCATTAAGTAGATATACCCATATCTGCTCAAATCATCTATGAAGGTTAGAAAATAATGATACCCGCTGCAAGCCTTAAATATTCATCGGACCACATACATCAGTATGTATGATTTCCAACAAATCTGTTGCTTGCTCCATTGTTCCGGAGAACGGCGTTTTAGTCATCTTGCCCAAAAGGCATGGTTCGCAAGCATCAAGTGATTCATAATCAAGTGATTCCAAAATCCCATCAGCATGGAGTTTCTTCATGTGCTTTACACCAATATGACCTAAACGGTAGTGCCACAAATAAGTTGCACTATCATTATTAACTTCGCATCTTTTGGCTTCAATATTATGAATATGTGTATCACTAAGATCGAGATCCAAGGAACTATTTTCATTGGGTGTGTAACCATATAAGGTTTTATTCATGTAAACAGAACAACAATTTATTCTCTTACTTAAATGAATAACCGTATTGCAATAAACATGATCAAATCATATTCATCCTCAACGCAAACACCAAATAACACTTATTTAGGTTCAACACTAATCCCGAAATTATAGGGAGTGTGCGATGATGATCATATCAATCTTGGAACCACTTCCAACACACATCGTCACTTCACCCTTAACTAGTCTCTGTTCATTCTGCAACTCCCGTTTCGAGTTACTACTCTTAGCAACTGAACTAGCATCAAATACTAAGGGTTTGCTATAAACACTAGTAAAGTACACATCAATAACATGTATATCAAATATACTTATGTTCACTTTGCCATCCTTCTTATCCGCCAATCACTTGGGGTAGTTCCGCTTCCAGTGACCAGTCCCTTTGTAGTAGAAGCACTTAATCTCAGGCTTAGGATCAGACTTGGGCTTCTTCACTTGAGCAGCAACTTGCTTGCTGTTCTTCTTGAAGTTCCCCTTCTTTCCATTGCCCTTTTTCTTGAAACTAGTGGTCTTGTCAACCATCAACACTTGATGTTTTTCTTTGATTTCTACCTTCGTTGATTTCAGCATCACGAAGAGCTTGGGAGTTGTCTCCGTTATCCCTTGCATATTATAGTTCATCACGAAGTTCTACTAACTTAGTGATGGTGAGTAGAGAATTCTGTGAATCACTATCTTATCTGGAAGATTAACTCCCACTTGATTCAAGCGATTGTAGTACCCAGACAATCTGAGCACATGCTCACTAGTTGAGCGATTCTCCTCCATCTTTTAGCTATAGAACTTGTTGGAGACTTCATATCTCTCAACTCGGGTATTTGCTTGAAATATTAACTTCAACTCCTGGAACATCTCATATGGTCCATGACGTTCAAAACGTCTCTGAAGTCCCGATTCTAAGCCGTTAAGCATGGTGCACTAAACTATCAAGTAGTCATCATATTGAGCTAGCCAAACGTTCATAACGTCTGCATCTGCTCCTGCAATAGGTCTGTCACCTAGCGGTGCATCAAGGACACAATTTTTCTGTGCAGCAATGAGGATAAACCTCAGATCACGGATCCAATCCGCATCATTGCTACTAACATCTTTCAACACAATTTTCTCTAGGAACATATCAAAATAAACACAGGGAAGCAACAACGCGAGCTATTGATCTACAACATAATTTGCAAAATACTACCAGGACTAAGTTCATGATAAATTTAAGTTCAATTTAATCATATTACTTAAGAACTCCCACTTAGATAGACATCCCTCTAATCCTCTAAGTGATCACGTGATCCAAATCAACTAAACCATAACCGATCATCACGTGAGATGGAGTAGTTTTCAATGGTGAACATCGTCATGTTGATCATATCTACTATATGATTCACGCTCGACCTTTCGGTCTCTGTGTTCCGAGGCCATATCTGCATATGCTAGGCTCGTCAAGTTTAACCTGAGTATTCTGCGTGTGCAAAACTGGCTTGCACCCGTTGTAGATGGACGTAGAGCTTATCACACCCGATCATCACGTGGTGTCTGGGCACGACGAACTTTGGCAACGGTGCATACTCAGGGAGAACACTTCTTGATAATTTAGTGAGAGATCATCTTATAATGCTACCGTCAATCAAAGCAAGATAAGATGCATAAAAGGATAAACATCACATGCAATCAATATAAGTGATATGATATGGCCATCATCTTCTTGTGCTTGTGATCTCCATCTCCGAAGCATCGTCATGATCACCATCGTCACCGGCGCGACACCTTGATCTCCATCGTAGCATCGTTGTCGTCTCGCCAATCTTATGCTTCCACGACTATCACTACCGCTTAGTAATAAAGTAAAGCATTACATCGCGATTGCATTGCATACAATAAAGCGACAACCATATGGCTCCTGCTAGTTGCCGATAACTCGGTTACAAAACATGATCATCTCATACAATAAAATCAGCATCATGCCTTGACCATATCACATCACAACATGCCCTGCAAAAACAAGTTAGACGTCCTCTACTTTGTTGTTGCAAGTTTTACGTGGCTGCTACGGGCTTAAGTAAGAACTCATCTCACCTACGCATCAAAACCATAACGATAGTTCGTCAAATAGACTCCGTTTTAACCTTCTCAAGGACCGGGCGTAGCCACACTTGGTTCAACTAAAGTTGGAGAGACAGTCTTCCGCAAGCCATCTATGTGCAAAGCACGTCGAGGGAACCGGTCTCGCGTAAGAGTACGCGTAAGGTTGGTCCGGATCGTCTCGTCCAACAATACCGCCGAACCAAAGTATGACATGCTGGTAGGCAGTATGACTTGTATCGCCCACAACTCACTTGTGTTCTACTCGTGCAAATAACATCAAACCATAAAACCTAGGCTCGGATGCCACTGTTGGGGAACGTAGTAATTTCGAAAATTTTCCTACGCACATGCATGATCATGGTGATGCATAGCAACGAGGGGGAGAGTGTTGTCTACGTACCAACGCAGACCGACTGCGGAAGCGATCACACAACGTAGAGGAAATAGTCATACGTCTTCTTCCCGATCCAACCGATCCAAGCACCGTTACTCCGGCACCTCCGAGTTCTTAGCACACGTTCAGCTCGATGACGATCCTCGGGCTCCGATCCAGCAAAGCGTCGAGGAAGAGTTCCGTCAGCACGACGGCGTGGTGACGATCTTGATGTACTACCGACGCAGGGCTTCGCCTAAGCACTACAACGGTATGATCGAGGTGGAATTTGGTGGCAGGGGGCACCGCACACGGCTAAGGAACGATCAACAATGATCAACTTGGGTGTCTATGGGGTACCCCCTGCCCCTGTATATAAAGGATGGAGGAGGAGGAGGCTGGCCAAGGCATAGGGTGCGGCCAGGATGGGAGTCCTACTAGGACTCCAAGTCCTAGTAGGAGTCCACCAAAAGGGGAGGAAGGGAGAAGGAATAGGAGGAGAAGGAGAGGTGGCCGGCCCCCTTTTCCAAAGTCCAATTCGGACCAAAGGGGAGGGGGGCGCAGCAGCCTTTTCCTCTTCCCACTAAAGCCCATCAAGGCCCATTACTCTTCCCCGTATTCACGTAACTCCCCGGTACCTCCGAAAATACCCGAATCACTCGGAACCTTTCCGATGTCCGAATATAGTCGTCCAATATATCGATCTTTACGTCTCGACCATTTCGAGACTCCTCGTCATGTCCCTGATCTCATCCGGGACTCCGAACTCCTTCGGTACATCAAAACTCATAAACTCATAATATAACTGTCATCGAAACCTTAAGCGTGCGGACCCTACGGTTCGAGAACAATGTAGACATGACTGAGACACGTCTCCGGTCAATAACCAATAGTGGGACCTGGATGCCCATATTGGCTCCTACATATTCTACGAAGATCTTTATCGGTCAGACCGCATAACAACATACGTTGTTCCCTTTGTCATCGGTATGTTACTTGCCCGAGATTCGATCGTCGGTATCCAATACCTAGTTCAATCTCGTTACTGGCAAGTCTCTTTACTCGTTCCGTAATACATCATCCCGCAACTAACTCATTAGTTGTAATGCTTGCAAGGCTTAAGTGATGTGCATTATCGAGAGGGCCCAGAGATACCTCTCCGACAATCGGAGTGACAAATCCTAATCTCGAAATACGCCAACCCAACATCTACCTTTGGAGACACCTGTAGTACTCCTTTATAATCACCCAGTTACGTTGTGACGTTTGGTAGTACCCAAAGTGTTCCTCCAGTAAACGGGAGTTGCATAATCTCATAGTCATAGGAACATGTATAAGTCATGAAGAAAGCAATAGCAACATACTAAACGATCGGGTGCTAAGCTAATGGAATGGGTCATGTCAATCAGATCATTCAACTAATGATGTGACCTCGTTTAATCAAATAACAACTCTTTGTTCATGGTTAGGAAACATAACCATCTTTGATTAACGAGCTAGTCAAGTCGAGGCATACTAGTGACACTCTATTTGTCTATGTATTCACACATGTATTATGTTTCCGGTTAATACAATTCTAGCATGAATAATAAACATTTATCATGATATAAGGAAATAAATAATAACTTTATTATTGCCTCTAGGGCATATTTCCTTCAGAAATATCCTGACGGTGCAGAAATATTGGCTTTTATTGAAGTCTCGCAATTGCTCTTCGATAGTGTATTCGGGACACCAACGGTAACCCGTCTCGATCATTACCCGGACTAACATAGCAGCATGATCGGGCACATCGAGGCACCGGGTCAGGCGAACCACTTGGTTTTGAGCACGAGTGGCCATCTGAAAGCACAACCCCAATGCAAAGACATTAGAATTTCTACGGAAAATTGGACAGCATAACGGCTATAAATGCTCAGAAAAAGATTTGAGACATCCACAACAGTTTGCAATACCACTCAACAACATCATATCAAGGTACTGATTCAACTGGCAACATACTAAAAATAGTAGAAACTGTACTGAGGCTTGTAACAACAATCCTATAAGCTACTACAGATTAGTAACATGTGAACCTGATAGAAGAAGAGAGCCTAGTCCTTAACCCACGTTGAATGAGAAGAGAATGACTCAGATCAGAGGGCATAAGGTAAAGGAGTAAAAGAGCCTTACGTTCCCTCCCACAATCAATTCCCCTACATATAACTAAAGCATTTCTAGACTCGACATCGACCAGTTTGGCTCAACGAACCTACAGGCAGTCCGGCTCTGATACCAACACTGTCAGCACCCCGATTCCAAATCACATTGATCTAGCCGGTAACACCTCATATCACATTGCGGCCTCGCGCACGGTATCCCCACGGGTGTCGCCTTACCATGGCCCGGGACCGTTTGCGCCTTTTGGCTCACATATATCATAGTGTCTCTAGCATCCATATGACAGAGAACCCGAGCCAACATGGCTAGTCATGAACCCAAAGCGACACAGACCTATGGAGACAGGCATACATGAATCACATCGAGCATGTCGGTCATCAGTGTGTGAATCCGGCTGTAGAACTGGGCTAACAGGACTCCGGGGAACCCGGGCTGTAGCAGGCTAGGCAGGACTCTGGAAGTCACCGCGTGACATCTCCCCCAAGGGACAGACATAGGAATGAAGTGAATCACATGCCGGCCAGTCAAGTGTACTGAGCAGTAGTGCCGGGCTAGCAGGACTCCGGTGAACTGGGCTATAGCGGACTACTATCGCTCGAGGAGCACTAGACTACATTTCCCCATAAGAATGGCTGCCAAGGATAAACTACTAGATTGTCGGATCCCACACATACCAAGCATTTCAATCATACACACAATATGCTCGATATGTGCAAATACAACATGGCATCACAACAAAACTCTACAACTCAAGTACTTTATTTAAAGGCTCCAGAGAGCCATACATAACATGTTCATACAGGTAGGGGTCACATGACCCGACACTCAAGTCATACAAGCATACAAGCACATGCGGAAGCAAATAGTCTGAGTACAGACACTAGAAAGAAAGAAGGCTTCTCGAAGCCTGTCTATCTACATAGGGCCTTCCATGGCCAGGATCACCACCTGGGTGGCAAGTCAATCATCGACGTCGAGATCTACATAAAACCCATCGGAGGGGGCGGTGTTGTCGTCTAAAAATAGTAATTAAGCAAACATGAGTACAAAGGTACTCAGCAAGTCTTACATCAGAACCTACTATACATGCTCATTCTCAAGAAGGTGATGGAGTTATTGCAGCAAGCCTGCTTTGACTCTTGGCTAAGCTATCCTACGAGACTCCACTAGTAAAATAGTTTTCACACACGAGTCCACTAATCACCAACACAATACTCCACCGGGGATCCTCCCTTGTCATCCTACAAGAGGGCCATCCTCGGTACTCACACTTATCTTGAGTCTTTTAGTAGTATCCATTAACTTGTCTATGAACTGTATAGGCAACCAAGTAGTCCTTTACTGCGGACGCGGCTATTCGAATAGTTTTATACCCTGCAGGGGTGTACTTCTTCATACACGCTTTCACCACTTACTGCCGTTTACATGACATGTACTCGGCAACCTTCAAGTGGAGGCCCAACGAGGGTGTCGGCCACGGCCTACCTAAACACTCAAGTCTCTAGTCCAGGTTTATCGCCTATCAAGGTTCCATCTGCAGGGACTCTGGCCGAGGTTTCCACATACGGCCCCGAACGATGTGAACAGGGTTCCCGAGACACCAAACGGGTGACTCGGTACACCGTGCCATGGTGTATCTACCGCAACATAGCCCACCCCTAGGGTCAGCGCTCCACACGGCCGCCAACACATAACCTACAAACAACAGAAACAAATTGCAACTCCTGGACATAGTACTAGGGTGATTAAGAAGCCGAGAGGTTCCATAGGTTTCGGGCCCAATTTATGCTAGTAACTGAATCTTAAATCACACATACAGATCTCAGTTCTTAGGGACGGCCTCAATGAAACAACCCACCATGTACTCCTACATGGCCTCTCATCGACACATTTACCAAAACATGTTCAACACATCCCTCACATTACCGACATAATCATTTCACTCTAGCCCATCACCCAGATGAACCAGACCTGGCACAACTCTAAGCATAGCAGGCATAGCAAGGTAGGAAACACAAACATGGCTCAATCAACTCCTACACAAGCTAGTGGGTTTCATCTAGTTACTGTGGCAATGACAGGTCATGCAGAGGATAAGGGTTCAACTACCATAGCACACAACAGTTTGAAACGATGTTGTCTTAATGCAGTAAATGAGAGCAGAGGCGAGAACATGGGGTTGTATCGATATGATCAATGGGGCTGCTTGCCTGATGGAGTGGTAGTAGGGTACTGCCCTTCAGTTGGATACTCGAAGATATCCTCGGAGGCAGAACCTACCATGAAGGACACTTAGAACATAATCAACACATGACAATATGCAACAATATGATGCATGCTATGACATGGCAAAATGATGTGTCCTGCCTAATACAATGTGAAACAAGTTGAAAAGGGTCCATTTGAACCAAAGATTCAAATGGAAGTTAAAGTTCTTATGCATAATAAGTGTGTTAGCTTGTTTCACCTAAACAGCAAGGTTAAAGTGGTTTTTCATGCATGAAACCATTACAGATGGCTAGATTGAATTTTTTGATCAGTTTTCATATATAATTTATTTGATTTGGAGCTATGGTTGATTTTCTATGATTTTTAGAAGTTTTGGCTATTTTCTGGAATTTCCTATAAAAATAAATCCAGAAAATGAATAATTGCGTCAGCACTGCATCACTGTGACGTCAGCCAGTCAAAGGCGCAAGGGCCAGTCAAACCTGACTGGTGGGCCCCGTCTGTCCGTGTCTCAGCTAACTAATAGAGTAAAGTTAGTACTAATTAATTGTCAGTGGCGCCTGGGCCCACATGTCAGTGACCTAAACTAACTAAAATTAGTTAACACTAATCCTAAACTAATTAACAGGCCGGCCCCACCTGTCATAGGCTCAGGGGGGAGTCAACTTGGGCCCACACGGGTCAGGCGTGGTCAACTCGCCAGTCAGTGGATCAAAGCCTGCCGGCGAGGCCAGACGCGGCGGCGCGCTGCGGGATTTGCCCACAGGGCATCATTTGCTGCTCGGAGAGCAGCTACGGGCAGCTGGTGCTCGCCCGCATCCAGCCGTGGTGATGGCTTCGCCGGGGAGTGGCCAGAGCATCGCCGGCGACAAGCTTGGCGGAGGCCGAAGCTCGGGTCAGCTCGTGCGCGTGGCTGCAGTGGCCTAGGAGGCATGGCGCTTGCACCTACAACATCTACGCGATGCAGTGAGTGTGACGGGCACAAGCCCGTGACCAAAAGGTCACCGGAGCATCGCCGGCGACGTGGTCAGGCGGTGGTGCATTTGGACGGAAAAGGCACGGCGGCTACAGAGCTCTAGCGACGAAGCGGAGAGAAGGGGGAGGAGCAGTAGCTCACTAGGAAGCCGCAGAGAAGGTCAGCGTGCTCGGGGAAGGCTCGGTGCGGTCGGAATGGCGACGGGGATCTCGGCGGCTTGAGGTCGAAGACGACGGCGGCGGGGACGATGCAGGGGCTCCGGCGTCGTGCGGCTTGGCTAGTCGACGTAGTCGACAACGGCGAACCGTCCGGACATGGTGAGAGGGCATGGGGACGGTGTTGGACATGGCTGCGGCGAGCGGCGGCGACGATGACGTCTCGGGCAACGTCAGGGAGGGCGAGAGAGAGGAACCAGAGGGAAGAGTGAATGTCTGCGAGGTCGGGGAGAGAGAGGGGGGTCGTCCCACGTTGACTGCTTGACGAGGGGAGCGGCGAGGCGGCGGGCAGCTGCGTGGCGCGCATGCTGTGCTCGCCGTCGAGCAGCTGCCTGCCTGCCTGGCCGAGCCAAGCAGCTCGCTGGAGCGTTGGCTAGGTTGGGCCGGCAGGTGGGCCTACTGGGTGGGCGCCAGGTAAGCTTTCTCTTCCTCTCTTTCATGTTTGTTTTCTTTTTCTAATTTTATGTAACTTTAGGGCTTTATTAAAAATACTTAGGCACTTGCTAAAATCCTGAAAATAATTGTGGGCTCTGTTGGGATTATTCCTAACAGCCCTCACTTAAGTCCAGAATTATTTTGGCATTTAAAATATTTTATAGCATTTAAATGCCACAATTCAAATACTTATGATTTAATTCAAAGAATCTAGAATGTCCTAGAAAAGAGTGCACCATTTTTCCCAGGGATTTTAACCCAATCCAGAAATGATGAACATTTTGTGAAGGGCATTTTGGGTTCATTGAAAATAATTTTAGTAAACCCTAGTTGTTTCCAGGGGGTGCCGGGGGTTCTGTCATCCCCATTTCAAGTTTCTATAAAAGTAGACATGATGCAACACTCTAATGCATGAACCAGCTAGGGTGTGACAACTCACCCCCACTCAAAAGAATCTTGTCCCGAGATTTAGGATCCTCCGGGAAGAAGGTGGGGTACTCGAGTCGAAGACGATCCTCCCTTTCCCAAGTGGCTTCTTTCTCGGAATGGTGTGACCATTGAACCTTGAGAAACTTGATATTATGGCGTCGAGTGGTACGCTCGGCTTGATCAAGGATACGAACAGGATATTCCCGATATGAGAGGTTATCTTGTAGATCAAGTGTTTCATGGTCCACTCCAAGGATAGGATCCGCGAAGCAACGCCTGAGTTGAGAAACTTGGAAGACATCGTGAACTCTGGAAAGATGCGAAGGTAGTTCCAATTGGTAGGCAACTTCTCCTCGTTTGGCAAGAATGCGAAAAGGTCCAATGTAACGAGGAGCCAATTTGCCTTTGATACCGAAACGATGGGTTCCCTTTAACGGAGTAACCCGAAGGTAAGCCTTCTCTCCGACTTCATAAGTCATGAGCTTATGTTTACGATCATATTGGCTCTTTTGACGAGATTGGGCTGTTTTCAATTTCTCACGAATAACGCGAACCTGCTCTTCTGCTTCCTGAATCATATCCGGGCCAAAGAGTTGTCTTTCCCCGATTTCTGACCAGTTAAGAGGCGTTCGACATTTTCGTCCATTGAGAACTTCGAAAGGAGCTTTGCCCAAGCTAGCTTGATAACTATTGTTATAAGCAAACTCCGCGAATGGAAGGCATTTCTCCCAACCCATTCCAAATGAGATGACAGAAGCTCAGAGCATATCTTCCAAAATTTGATTGACACGCTCTACTTGACCAATTGATTGAGGATGGAAGGCGGTGCTAAAAGAGAGACGAGTTCCCATAGCATTTTGGAAACTCTCACGGTCTGAGTTAATTTCCAATGGGACACCATGAAGAGATACTATTCGGGAGATGTATAATTCAGCTAGCTGGCTAGCGGTGATACTCTCACGAACAGGTAGAAAGTGGGCTACTTTGGAAAGACGGTCGATCACGACGAAGATGGCATTATTCCCTCTCTTGGTCCTAGGAAACCCAGTAATGAAATCCATACTGATTTTATCCCATTTCCACTCAGGAATAGCCAAAGGTTGAAGGGTGCCAGCGGGCCGTTGATGCTCTGCTTTAACACGACGACAGACGTCGCAGCTAGCAATGTATTGAGCAATTTCTCTCTTCATCCTAGTCCACCAAAACCTCTGGCGTAGGTCTTGATACATCTTAGTACTACCGGGATGAATGGTGAGAGGGGATTCATGAGCTTCCTTAAGGATCAGCCGCCTCAAGTTTCGTGCCTTGGGAACCACTAAGCGGTTTCCAAAGTATACGACACCTTGATCATCAACGGAGAAACAATTCGCGACTCCTTTCTTAATGTTTCTCTTAATACGGGAGATTCTCGGATCTACCTTCTGTGCCTTGATGATCTGATCCATGAGGGTAGTTTTCGCCACCAGGGTGGATAGGAATCCTCAAGGAACAATGTGAAGATTAAGCTTACAAAATTCCTCTTGGAGAAGTGGTTTACTTTGTTGTAACATCAGGTTGTTACAATAGGATTTACGACTTAGTGCATCAGCCATGACATTGGCTTTACCCGGGGTGTAAGTTATTCCTAAGTCGTAATCTGAGATCAACTCGACCCTACGTCTTTGCCCAAATCCGGTTGGGTGAAGATATATTTCAAACTTTGGTGATCGGTGAAGATCTCGCAATGATTACCGAGGAGGTAATGTCGCCAAGTTTTAAGTGCATGGACTACAGCTGCAAGCTCTAGATCATGTGTGGGATAATTTTCATCATGTGGGTGTAATTGCCGTGAAGCATAGGCAATTACCTAACGATCTTGCATGAGTATGCAACCTAGTCCTTGTCGTGAGGCGTCGCAATAGATAATAAAGTCCTTGGAGAAATCTGGTGGTACCAGTACGGGAGCAGATGTCAGGCGTCTTTTTAGTTCCTGAAAGCTGAACTCGCACTATGGGGTCCACTTGAACTTTTTATCTTTTTTGAGGAGTTCAGTTAGAGGTTTAGCAACCTTGGAGAAATTCTTGATGAAGCGGCGGCAATAGCTCGCTAAGCCAAGGAAACTCCGAACTTGCTTGACCGTCTCAGGTGGAGTCCAATCAAGGACGCCTTGAACTCGCTCAGGATTGACAGCAATACCCTTACCAAAGATTACATGGACTAGATAGGTCACTTCTGGCAACCAAAATTCACACTTGGAGAATTTGGCATAAAGGCGATGCTCTCGAAGTTTCGTCAATACCAGCCTTAGATGTTCAGCATGTTCCTCTTCATTCTTGGAGTAGATGAGTATGTCATCGAGGTATACTACGACGAATTTATCCAAATACTCCATGAAGACCGAGTTCATTAACCAAGAGAAGGTGGCTGGGGCATTGGTTAAACCGAAGGACATAACGGTGTACTCGTATTGGCCATAGCGAGTAACAAAGGCCGTTTTGGGAATGTCCCCGTTTATGATTTTTGTTTGATGGTAGCCCAACCTCAAATCCATCTTGGAAAAGACTGAGGATCCAGCGAGCTGGTCATACAGATCGTTGATCCTGGGAAGCGGATACTTGTTCTTGATAGTGACCAAGTTGATAGGTCGGTAATCTACAACCAGCCGATCCGTTCCATCTTTCTTCTTGACGAAGAGGACGGGGCAAGCCCAAGGAGAGGAACTAGGATGGATGAAACCCTTTTTCAAGGACTCATCGAGTTGGTTCTTAAGCTCGGCTAGTTCTAAGGGTGCCATCTTATAGGGTCTTCTAGAAATTGGAACGGTTCCTGGAACAAGGTCTATTACAAACTCGACATCCCTGTCAGGTGGAACACCTGGCAGTTCTTCTGGAAAGACATCCAGAAAGTCACGGACTACCGGAATATCTTCTAGGTCTGGAAGTGGGTTAGCATTTAGGGAGTAAAGCTGGCGCTTGGCTACTCGAGTTAAGACATTGACTGTCTTGTCCAATGGGTGAGTAAGTTGAACGGTTCTAGTGGCACAATCAATCTTAGCGTAATGAGCTGACATCCAGTCCATACCCAAGATGATGTTAATGTCCGAGGACTTGAGAGTTATTAAGGATGCAAGGAAGACAAGTCTATCTACAAGAATTTTGTTCCCATGGCTTACTCTAGAAGTTTGCCATTTGGAACCCGGAGTTTGAATTACCATGGAAATGGGCATGTCACAGAATGTTGTGTTATGTGCTCTCAGATATGAATGAATGAGATGCTCCAGTATCAAAAAGAACAGATGTCGGATGGCAATTAACAAGGAGCATACCAAAGACCACGTTAGGATCCTCATGAGCCTCCTCGGCTGAGACATAGTTGACATGGCCACGTGCAGTGGTGACCGGCTTGGCGTAGAATGCCTTTCCCGGTGGCTTACCACGGCCAACGGACTTTCCAGACTGATTGGGGTTGTTGTTCTGGGGACACTCTCGACTATAGTGACCCGTCTCTCCACACTTGAAACATGTCACAACACTGGGGCGTGGAGCAGCATTAGCAGCGGGGCCACCATAGGGCTTGGACGGTGCAAACTGCTGGTTGGGGCGAGGCGCCTCAAAGGATGGCCTCGGAATGAACCTGGGTGGCAGTGCCGTGCTTGGAATCCACACCCGGCGCTTCTGATATCCAGAGTCGGATGAAGAGCCAAAATCACGAGAGTGCTTGCGTGAAGCATTATAGTCAGACTGGCCTGTGTCAGCACTGATGGCTTTATTGACCAGCTTCTGAAAGGAGGTGCACTCGTGCAGACGAAGATCGCGGCGAAGCTCAGGGCTAAGTCCCTTGCGGAACCTTGCCTGCTTCTTAGCGTCGGTGGATACCTCTTCAGGAGCATATCGTGCCAGATTCCCAAATTCACGACTATATGCATCCACAGTCAGTCTTCCTTGGGTGAAATTGCAGAACTCTTCCCTCTTGTGATCTATGAGACCTTCCGGGATGTGATGCTCACGAAAAGCCTCACTGAATTCAGCCCAAGTAGTGATTTGGCCGACCCGGTGCATAGCTTCAAAATTTTCCCACCAAAAGCTAGCAGGGCCTTCGAGGTGATAGGCAGCATAAGTAACCTTATCAGCTTCGGCTATGTTGGGAGAATGTAGCTTGTGGGTGATGCTGCGAAGCCAGTCATCCACGTCGAGGGGCTCGACGGAATGGTTAAACTTTGGTGGGTACAACTTGATGAAGTCATTGATTGACACCAAGTCATTTCGCTGATGGCGTGCAGTGTTCTGCTCAATCTGCTCCAGCAAGCGGTTAGTCTCACGCTTGTTTCTTTCCGCCTCCAGCATCACTTCGGCCAGAAAAGGCGGGTGAGGCAGATTTGCACCCCTAACTACACTGGCTTCCCCCTGCTCCCGGGCAGCAGGGTTGCTACGGGTGTTGACCATCCCAGGAGAAAACAAGACAACGGTTTAGATAAGGATGGCACAACTTAGTAAGGAACTGTAGAATGTAATGGATGACATGGAATGCAGAGATGTTCATCCGTATGACATGGTAATATAGAACTGCCATATATATACCAACGGTCATACACACCATACATAGTTTAGTACAAGCCCAAGCTATAGTACAACTATGATGAAAGACGGTACATCTCATCGGAGGCATTCCAGGCTCCTATACATTATTTTTCTACACCTCCGGAATTGATTACACACTAAGTCATATTCGACAAGTCACGCAGGACAGTGGAAATACAATTATTACAATACTAGTGATACTACTACTAACTCAGACAGCTCCGTAGTAGTCCTCATAGAAGTCACCTCCATAGCCTGGAAGTTCAACGTGATCATTCGGGAACAGACGGTCCTGTGGGGACCACGGGGTGGGGTGATGCCTCCCACATCACGCCAATCCACCATGTCTGGCACATCAGATCTCACAGGATACGGATCCCTTGTATCCATACATCCAGCTTGCACAGCGGGTGCAAACCGAGTCAAAGTGCCCCAATGATCAGCACGGGTGTTGAAAAGCTCCAGTCTCAAGGCCAGATTCTCTCTGTCCTTATCCTCGAGCATCTCGGCAGTGGTGCGAGTTAGTGAGTCCTCACGTGTGGAGTCAGCATAGATAGCCTGGAGATACCCTTGTGCTCCCGGGAGTGAAGCTGGCATATAACGGAAGTCGGTGTTCCGAAGCAGGCCAGTCCGGACTCGCATGATGGTCATCATGGAATAGGCAGCATCCTGCACAGCCATCTCAACAGTAACCTCGAGTCCATAGGAACAATGGAGGGACTCAGTAGATCTAGGATAAGAAGGAAATATCCTGACGGTGCAGAAATATTGGCTTTGATTAAAGTCTCGGAATTGCTCTTCGACAGTGTATTCGGGATACCAACGGTAACCCGTCTCGATCATTGCCCGGACTAACATAGTAGTATGACCGGGCACATCAAGGCACCGGGTCAGGCGAACCACTTGGTTTTGAGCATGAGTGGCCATCTGAAAGCACAACCACAATGCAAAGACATTAGAATTTCTAGGGAAAATAGGACAGCATAACGGCTGTAAATGCTCAGAAAAAGATTTGAGACATCCACAACAGTTTGCAATACCACTGAACAACATCATATCAAGGTTCTGATTCAACTGGCAACATACTAAAAATAGTAGAAACTGTACTGAGGCTTGTAACAACAATCCTTTAAGCTACTACAGATTAGTAACACGTGAACCTGATAGAAGAAGAGAGCCTGGTCCTTAACCCACGTTGAATGCTAAGAGAATGACTCAGATCAGAGGGCATAAGGTAAAGGAGTAAAAGAGCCTTACGTTCCCTCCCACAATCAATTCCCCTACATATAACTAAAGCATTTCTAGACTCGACATCGACCAGTTTGGCTCAACGAACCTACAGGCAGTCCGGCTCTGATACCAACGCTGTTAGCACCCCGATTCCAAATCACATCGATCTAGCTGGTAACACCTCATATCACATTGTGCCCTCACGCACGGTATCCCCACGGGTGTCGCCTTACCATGGCCCGGGACCGTTTGCGCCTTTTGGCTCACATATATCATAGTGTCTCTAGCATCCATATGACAGAGAACCCGAGCCGACATGGCTAGTCATGAACCCAAAGCGACACAGACCTATGGAGACAGGCATACATGAATCACATCGAGCATGTCGGTCATCAGTGTGTGAATCCGGCTGTAGAACTGGGCTAACAGGACTCCAGGGAACCCGGGCTGTAGCAGGCTAGGCAGGACTCCGGAAGTCACCGCGTGACATCTCCCCCAAGGGACAGACATAGGAATGAAGTGAATCACATGCCGGCCGGTCAAGTGTACTGAGCAGTAGTGCTGGGCTAGCAGGACTCCGGTGAACTGGGCTATTGCGGACTACTATGGCTCGAGGAGCACTAGACTACATTTCCCCATAAGAATGGCTGCCAAGGATAAACAACTAGATTGTCGGATCCCACACATACCAAGCATTTCAATCATACACACAATATGCTCGATATGTGCAAATACAACATGGCATCACAACAAAACTCTACAACTCAAGTACTTTATTTAAAGGCTCGAGAGAGCCATACATAACATGTTCATATAGGTAGGGTCACATGACCGGACACTCAAGTCATACAAGCATACAAGCACATGCTTTGACTCTTGGCTAAGCTATCCTATGAGACTCCACTAGTAAAATAGTTTTCACACACGAGTCCACTAATCACCAACACAATACTCCACCAGGGATCCTCCCTCGTCATCCTACGAGAGGGCCATCCTTGGTACTCACACTTATCTTGAGTCTTTTAGTAGTATCCATTAACTTGTCTATAAACTGTATAGGCAACCAAGTAGTCCTTTACCGCGGGCGTGGCTATTCGAATAGTTTTATACCCTGCAGGGGTGTACTTCTTCATACACGCTTTCACCACTTACTACCGTTTACATGACATGTACTCGGCAACCTTCAAGCGGAGGCCCAACGAGGGTGTCGGCCACGGCCTACTGTCGGCGTTCTGGGAACAGGGGTCCCCAGACTTGCCTGCCTGCGGCCTGCGGCGTGGCTCAAGTGGGGGCCCAGTACGGCCCATCTTCATCAACATGAGGCTCAAGACCCTCACGAGGGGCCAAGCCTCGCGAGGCGGACGACACGGCGCATCCTCAGGCACAGCCTCCTTAGGCTGGCTCACGAGGAGGTGGAGAGTTCAAGGCGGGGTACCTCGCGAGGTACACATGACGCAAGCCATGACGATATGGGGCACCAGGAGGGTGCCAGCGCGCGCAGCGTCCCTCTTTCCTCTTTGGTGCAAAGGAGGCAAGCTTATCAGCGGAGTACCAAGGCATCAGGCAAAGGTAGCCACTTCGGTGCAACGAGACCAAGACCAGGAGGACTACGAGACGGAGGTCACCGTGGAGCCCAGCGCGGCGTCATCACGAGAGCCTTTGGCAGGCGAAGACTGCTTTTGTCAGGATAGATGTACTCGCTGTCCCCCTTCAAATTAGCCCGCCATTGTTGGATCCCTTCCCGCTCAATATTTGGGGAGAGGACCAGGGCCTCTATAAATAGGACTAGCCACCCACGTAGCAAGGGGTTGGATCCGGGTTCAGTTTTGGTTCAATTCCGGTTCGGTTTTCGGAGGGGGTCGGTTCGTTCGGTTCGCAAGTAGAGAGAGAAAGAGAGAGAGAGAGAGAGAGAGAGAGAGAGAGAGAGAGAGAGAGGGTGACTGAGCTCTTCACAACAGTTCATCACCACAGCCAAGAACAGACCCTCGTGAGGCTGTTCTTCCTTGTATTGTTCGTCCTCACCAGCCCCAGGAGGCAATCCATCCACCACACACTGGAGTAGGGTATTACACCACATCGGTGGCCCGAACCAGTATAAATCTTGTGTCTTTCGTGCAGTTCTTTTAGTTGTTTAGATCCCCTCGATACGGAGAGGTTGAAGGCGAGATTTTCGCGCGCACCCCAGTGTTCGAACCTTAAGGGTCTACCGGAACCCGAAATCCGACATTTGGCGCGCCAGGTAGGGGTGCGCCGGAATTCGTCTTCCACCGCTCCGCTCTCCTACGACCGTCGCATCCATGTCTGACGCTCGTCGGGCCAGCGCCGAGCGCCGGGCCGCCATCGCTTCTCGCGTCGCCCAGACGGCCCCCGTCGGTGGGCGTCCTCGTCTTTCCCCGTCACCCGCCGTCAACGCCGCCACCGGCCCGGCGGGGGGCGAGCAGCAGGCATCGTCTCAGCACCCGTCCGTGCGGCAAGACGGCCGCACCGCCACTCCATCACTCGCTCCAGCCGGTTCTTCGTCCCGCGCGCTCCGCGCACCCTTGGAGGCTCGAGCTGTGCTCCTCGCGGCAAACGAGCTCCTGCGCTACCGTCCCGTCGACGACATCTATGAAGAATGGCTCGACCGCGTCGCCGAGCTTGTCCGCGCCACAGGGGGCTCTTCCGCGTCGTCCGTCCCTCTGCGCCGCACTCCGCCCCGCGCGGGCGACGAAGCTCCAGAGGCGCACCAGCCGCCTCCCCTCCAAGAAGACACCGTGACTCCAAGGCGCTTGGTCCCTGGGCGGAACCCGCTCCGTCAGGCGCCAGCGCAACAAGAGCGAAGCTGCCAAGAAATCCCTTGCCCGCAGGGGGCTGCCAGGGCGCTCCCTGCTCCGGCACGCCACGACCCTGCTCCAGCTCCGGCGCGTCAAGACCCCGCCCTGCTCCTAGCTGCAGCGCGTGGGGACCCTCAAAACCAAGCTCTCCACCAACCAAGGCCTTTCGTAGCCACCGCGGGCTGCCACGCTTACACCACTGAGCTGCGCAGCGTCGTGTGGCCCGGCAAGTTCAAGCCCGACCTGCCTCCTTGCTACGACGGCACAACTGACCCCGCGGAATTCCTCCAGCTCTATGAGCTGGCATCGAGGCTGCCGGCGGGGATGAAAAGGTCATGGCGAACTGGTTCCCCATGGCGCTCAAGGAAGGAGCTCGAACCTGGCTCTTGAATATGGTTCCAGGCACGATCTCCTCCTGGGATCAGATGCACGCCCGCTTCATCGCCAACTTCCAAGGTACTCGCGACTGGCCGCCTGCCGTGAGCGACATGCGCCGCATCAAGCAACAACCTGGAGAGACCCTGCAAAAGTACATCTAGCGCTTCAACAGCGCGCGCCTCAAGATCCCCAGGGTGTCAGAGGAGGCCATCATCTCCGCCTTCTCTGATGGCGTATGTGACGTCAAGATGAAGGAGGAGCTGGCGATGCACGAAGACCTCTGCACCTCCCTGGAGCTGTTCAACTTGGCGAACAAGTGCGCCAGGGCTGAGGAGGGATGTCTCTCCCTCCTCGAGCTGCCTGCCGCGGACCCAGAAGAGAAGAAGCCTAAGGCTAAGGACGTGAAGCGCAAGGGGGCTGCCGTACTCGCGGCGGAACCAGACACCAAGCGGGGCAAAGATCTGCCCGAACCCTCCAGAGGCAGCCGGTACTGTGTGTACCATGACCTCCACACCCACAACACCAACGAATGTCAAGAGCTCCGCGCCGTGCGAGAAGGAAGGATCGGCCGTCGCCCTGACCGTGCTGACCGGGGCTACGGCCGAGGAGGAGGAAGAAACCCAGGGCGCTGGGAAGACCGCGGCCCGCACCAGGGGTGGCGCGACCAGCCTCGCGAGGACCGCTGGCGGGACCTGCCTCGCGAGGGGGACTGGAGAGACCAGCCTCGTGAGGACCACCCTCATGGCAACGCAGGCCTACCTCTGCTGCCGCCTCCACCAAGAAGGAACGAAGACCGCCATCAAGACGAGGGGGCTGGGGGTTTCCAGGAGCCGCGCGCGATCGCCTGCATCCTGGGCGGAGCTCAAGCCCCAGCCTCCCAACGTATCTTCAAGCAGTTTTCCCGCGAAGTGAATGCAGCTCTCCCCAAGCTCGAAGCAACGCGCCCCCTCAGGTGGTCGGCGTGCCCCATCATGTTCAGCTCGGCAGACCAGCTCAAGTGCACAGCCACTGCAGGAGTCCTCCCAATGCTCTGCTCCCCAGTCATCAGCAACGTGCAGGTCACCAAGACCCTCATCGATGGTGGGGCAGGGCTCAACGTCCTGTCCGTAGAAACATTCAACAACCTCCAAGTGCCCTATGACCAGCTTCAGCCAACCAGGCCTTTCTTCGGGATCACCGACGGTTCCACAGTCCCGATCGGGCAGGTCCGCCTCCCTGTCACCTTCAGGGCCCGCAGCAACTACCGCACCAAGCTCATCGACTTCGACGTCGCCAACATCCGCCTGCTGTACAATGCCATCCTCGGGTACCCGGCGCTGGCCAAGTTCATGGTTGTGACCCACCACGGCTACAACGTCCTCAAGATGCCAGGAAGCGGCGGCGTCATCACGGTGCCCTGTGAAGAGAGAGATGCAGTGTGTTCCCTGGAGCGAGCCTTTCAGGCCGCGTCGCTAGAAGACCCAGATCGCGGAAGCAGGAGGCTTCCTGAGGCCACCCCCAAGAAGAAGAGGATGTCGTCAGGCTCAGCCCCTCGGGAGGCAGGCCCCTCAGGGCCCGTGCCTCCTCAGGAGGGCCCTCCATCCATCGCATAGGAAAGCGCGCCCGGCACCCTCCTCAGGCAGGGCTCGGGGGCTCTCACCTGGAGGGCCACCGACCTAGCCAGGGTCACGGGGGAGGCGCTTGGGCACCATGTGGAGGCGTGCTTCGCAGCACGTTTCCCTCGAGAGGGAGCTAGGCGAGGAAGATCAGACCAGCAAGAGTTCATTGACGAGGCCATTCAAGAGCTACAGGAGACAAGGATCATGAGAGGTTGCCGCCGCTTGCCAGCCATGGCCCCACATCCAGGCGAGGATGGTGGGCTGCGCGTCTGCGTCGATGTACCAGGGCTCAATCAGATCGCCACAATGGAGCGCCTCTGGCCCTTGCAAGTGGGGCGCTGCGGAGGTCCACCCCACAGCTATGTTCGCATGCCTCACGGCCTGTCGAGCATGGCTGCGGCGTACCAGCGCCTCATGAGGGGCATCATGGAGGCTCAGGAAGACAGGCGGTCCGCAGCCTTGGAGGAGATGGAGACAGCTCGCGAGGAGTCACCAGTGCCTCCGGAGCCTCCCGAGGCCCCGGGGCCTGGGGTCTCGTGAGGATCGGCTTCTGCCGCCCGTCAAGTCTGCTGCGCCAACGCCACTACACCGACGATATCCTCAGGTGACATCTTTCAAGTTCCGTTCTCAGCTGGGAGCACCCTCCCAGGGTTGCATCACTCCCAGGCCGCGTGGGTCCGTCCCCGCGGCATGTATCTGCATTTACCTTTCCGTCGTTAGTTTGCCTTGTTGGGGGCGCCCCTCGGGCTGCATCATCCCCAAGCCGCTGGGGCCAGGCCCAGCGGCATGTATCTCCGTAGTGCTTATTTCCAACTATGCATTGCCTATCACGCTTAGCTGCATGGTGCCCGCCCGCGGCATCTTCTATTCCCATGTCGGCCACTTGCACGTTAAAGGGGGGGTGCCTGAGCATCACGACTCAGGGCTCTTACTGGCTCTCCAGCCCTCACCCTCTGGCCTTGTCCATGGCATCACGACCTGGCATGCCAACGACGGCTGAGGCAAGCTCGAGGGCCGGGACCCGAGGACGTAGAGTACCGGCATCTAACCAAATTTTGCAGGGACACATCTCAAGATATGGCCCAGTGCCGGGCGCAACCCGCCCCGAGGTAGGGCCTCGGGAGTCCTGCGCTGGCTCACGGGTGCCCAGATACGCCTCACCTACCCCAACCAGCAAGCTCTTGAGTGACTAACGATCGACTAATGGCCGCCGTGGCAACACCATCTTCTTTCTGTGATGACCCTGCAGGACCTCTGGAGGGAACCGCGCAAGCCGAGGCCCTCACGAGGTTTCCTTCGCCCTCGCCTGCGCGAACCGCTTGCACGTTAAAGGGGGGTGTCTGAGCATCACGACTCAGGGCTCTTACTGGCTCTCCAGCCCTCACCCTCTGGCCTTGTCCACGGCATCGCGACCTGGCATACCAGCGACGGCTAAGACAAGCTCGAGGGCCGGGACCCGAGGATGTAGAGCAGAAAGGGGAGCAGAGGCGGGGAAGAAGGGGCCTCGCGAGGACCTTGCCGAGCGTTCCCGCTCCTATCCACACACGGACCCAACGGCGCACCTGGAACAGCCCCTGATCCTCAAGATAAGTCACCACCCGCGGCACTGGCTACTGCAGCACTACCCCCGCACCTAAAGCGACTCCGTACTAGCGATGTTGCTTCCCTTTCTCACTAAGTGATGGCTGCTTGGGCGCCAAAGGGGACCTCCTGAGCATCGCGACTCAGGGGCTCTTACCGGACCTCGGGTCGCTCACCTCCTGGCCCTGACCATGGCATCGCGACCTGGCATACCAGCGACGGCTGACGCGGCCTTGGGACTCAGACCTGTCGGCGTAGAGCACCAGGCCCTCGCGAGGTTCGAAAGGGAGGACTAAGCTATGACGGAATCAGCAACTCACACGAATCCATAGCAAAAGGTCATATATTAACAAACGGAACTACAGACACCTTACAAGCCCCCATGGGGCGCATTTCGATTCCTCGTAGGGAACGGATCCTAGGGAGTGCTAACTACATGGGCTCCTGCAGAAGATGCCATCATCAATAGTGGGCCGTCGAGCACCGGCGCCAACTCCATCCTAATCAGGATTGGCGACGGCCTGACGCGTCCGCCCTGCTCCTGGAGCGACGGCGACTCGGGGGCTCGTAGCTGTCGTCGCTCGTCTCCGGAGTCACGTAGCCTCTGCTGGAGCCGCTGGACCCTCGGGCGCCACTGTCAAGGGGGCGGTCGATGGGCCTAGCCCTCACCAGGGCGAGGTCCTTGTCGCCTCTCCCGCGGGAGCACTCCAGCCGGTGCCCGATCGCATCGAAGACCTTGAGGAACATCACCGCCGCGCCGTCATACTCCAGGTGGACCGTGAAGACACCTCTTTCCCTGCAGACCCGGGCGATCTCCCTCCAGCCGCGGGACATGTAGACCGCGCCCGGGGCAGCAACGACGACCTTGGCCCCGGTCGCGGGGGCGCCGCAGTCGGCGTGCTGCAGCTGGAGCTCCATAGGCCCCCTGGAAGAACCACGGAGGCGAAGAAGGGAGGAAGGCGGATCCAGGACTGAAGAGGAGTGACGACGTGGAGCACGAACTCATGGGAGGAGCCCTCGGCATGGACTCCAGGAGGAACCACCCACGCCTTCACAACCCGACGGCGCCGACAACGGCGCTGACCGCGGGGATCAGCATCCGCACCTCCGGGGCCCTCGACATGGGCGTACAAAGGCAGCGGGAACCCCGGCCTAGCCCGCTCGCCCCGGGGCCTCGCCACCGCCGGATCGTCCTCATCGTCCCGGCTGCAATGGGCGAGCCACTTCTTCGGCGGGAGAGGGTCCGGCCCTTCTCGAGGAGCCTTTCCCTTCTCTGCCGCAGAGAATCGGCGAATCGGAGCCATCACACCAAGACGGAGCAAGAGCTGAGGCGAAGGAGAGAGCAAGAGGAGATGGACTTGACGGGCACGAGCAGTGCCGTACTTATAGCCGGCGAAGGCCAACCGCCGGTCTCCACGATCACAGGTAATCATAACACGTTCTGCATGCAGGGACTTGTCCAACTCGCACGATCACCAAGGCATTGTGGGGAAGCGGAGGCGCCACGTCCAATCAACCGCCATGCGGCGTCCAAGGCCACAGGCTGTTAGGGCCCGCGGCACTTCGCCCTTGCCCTTTCGCCTCTCGGCACGGCCAAGTCCATGCGCGCCTTGGGCCCGGGGGCTATTGTCGGCGTTCTGGAAACGGGGGTCCCCAGACTTGCCTGCCTGCGGCCTGCGGCGTGGCTCAAGTGGGGGCCCAGCATGGCCCATCTTCATCAACACAAGGCTCAAGACCCTCGCGAGGGGCCAAGCCTCGCGAGGCGGATGACACGGCGCATCCTCAGGCACAGGCTCCTCAGGCTGGCTCGCGAGGAGGCGGAGAGTTCAAGGCGGGGTACCTCGCGAGGTACACATGACGCAAGCCATGACGATACGGGGCACCAGGCGGGTGCCAGCGCGTGCAGCGTCCCTCTTTCCTCTTTGGTGCAAAGGAGGCAAGCGTATTAGCGGAGTACCGAGGCATCAGGCAAAGGTTGCCACTTCGGTGCAACGAGACCAAGACTAGGAGGACTTCGAGACGGAGGTCACCGTGGAGCCCAGCGCGGCGTCATCACCAGAGCCTTTGGCAGGCGAAGACTACTTTTGTCAGGATAGATGTACTCGCTGTCCCCCTTCAAATTAGCCCGCCATTGTTGGATCCCTTCCCTCTCAATATTTGGGGAGAGGACCAGGGCCTCTATAAATAGGACTAGCCACCCACATAGCAAGGGGTTGGATCCGGGTTCGGTTTTGGTTCGATTCCGGTTCGGTTTTCGGAGGGGATCGGTTCGTTCGGTTCGCAAGTAGAGAGAGAGAGGGTGACTGAGCTCTTCACAATAGTTCATCACCACAGCCAAGAACAGACCCTCGTGAGGCTGTTCTTCCTTGTATTGTTCGTCCTCACCAGCCCCAGGAGGCAATCCATCCACCACACACTGGAGTAGGGTATTACACCACATCGGTGGCCCGAACCAGTATAAATCTTGTGTCTTTCGTGCAGTTTTTTAGTAGTTTAGATCCCCTCGGGACGGAGAGGTTGAAGGCGAGATTTCCACGCGCACCCCAGTGTTCGAACCTTAAGGGTCTGCCAGAACCCGAAATCCGACACCTACCTAAACACTCAAGTCTCTAGTCCAGGTATATCGCCTATCCAGGTTCCATCCGTAGGGAGTCCAGCCGAGGTTTCCACATACGGCCCCGAACGATGTGAACAGGGTTCCCGAGACACCAAACGGGTGACTCGGTACACCGTGCCATGGTGTATCTACCGCAACATAGCCCACCCCTAGGGTCAGCGCTACACACGACCGCCAACACATAACCTACAAACACTAGAAACTAATTGCAACTCCTGGACAAAGTACTAGGGTGATTAAGAAGCCGAGAGGGTCCATAGGTTTCGGGCCCAATTTATGGTAGTAACTGAATCTTAAATCACACATACAGATCTCAGTTCTTAGGGACGACCTCAATGAAACAACCCACCATGTACTCCTACATGGCCTCTCATCGATACATTTACCAAAACATGTTCAACACATCCCTCACATTACCGACATAATCATTTCACTCTAGCCCATCACCCAGATGAACCAGACCTGACACAACTCTAAGCATAGCAGGCATAGCAAGGTAGGAAACACAAACATGGCTCAATCAACTCCTACACATGCTAGTGGGTTTCATCTAGTTACTGTGGCAATGACAGGTCATGCAGAGGATAAGGGTTCAACTACCGTAGCACACAGCAGTTTGAAACGATATTGTCTTAATGCAGTAAATGAGAGCAGAGGCGAGAACATGGGATTGTATCGATATGATCAATGGGGCCGCTTGCCTGATGGAGTGGTAGTAGGGTACTGCCCTTCAGTTGGATACTCGGAGATATCCTCGGAGGCAGAACCTACCATGAAGGACACACAGATCATAATCAACACATGACAATATGCAACAATATGATGCATGCTATGACATGGCAAAATGATGTGTCCTGCCTAATGCAATGTGAAAAAAGTTGAAAAGGGTCCATTTGAACCAAAGATTCAAATGGAAGACAAAGTTCTTATGCATAACAAGTGTGTTAGCTTGTTTCACCTAAACAGCGAGGTTAAAGTGGTTTGTCATGCATGAGACCATTATAGATGGATAGATTGAATTTTTGATCATTTTTCATATATAATTTGTTTGATTTGGAGCTATGGTTGATTTTCTATGATTTTTTTGAAGTTTTGGCTATTTTCTGGAATTTCCTATAAAAAATAAATCCAGGAAATGAATAATTGCGTCAGCACTGCGTCACTGTGTCGTCAGCGAGTCAAAGGCGCCAGGGCCAGTCAAACCTGATTGGTGGGCCCCGTCTGTCAGTGTCTCAGCTAACTAACAGAGTTAAGTTAGTACTAATTAACTGTTAGTGGGGCCTGGGCCCACATGTCAGTGACCTAAACTAACTAAAATTAGTTAACACTAATCCTAAACTAATTAACAGGCCGGCCCCACCAATCATAGGCTCAGGGGGGGTCAACCTGGGCCCACACGGGTCAGGCGTGGTCAACTCGCCGGTTAGCGGGTCAAAGCCTGTCGGCATTTAGCCGCCAACGAGGGCATCATTTGCTACGCGGAGAGCAGCTACGGGCAGCTGGTGCAAGCCCGCATCCAGCCGTGGTGATGGCTTGGCCGGGGAGTGGCCGAAGCATCGCCGGCGACGAGCTTGGCGGAGGCCGAAGCTCGGGTCAGCTCGTGCGCGTGGCTGCAGTGGCCTAGGCGGCGTGGCGCTTGCACCTACAACATCTATGCGATGCAGTGAGTGTGACGGGCACAAGCCCGTGACCAAAAGTTCACCGGAGCATCGCCGGCGACGTGGTCAGGCGGTGGTGCATTCGGACGGAAAAGGCACGGCGGCTATAGAGCTCTAGCGACGAAGCGGAGAGAAGGGGGAGGAGCAGTAGCTCACTGGGAAGCCGCAGAGAAGGTCAGCGTGCTCGGGGAAGGCTCGGTGCGGTCGGAACAGCGACGGGGATCTCGGCGGCCCGAGGTTGAAGACGACGGCGGCGGGGACGATGCAGGGGCTCTGGCGTCGTGCGGCTTGGCTAGTCGACGTAGTCGACGACGGTGAACCGTCCGGACACGGTGAGAGGGCGCGGGGACGGCGTTGGACGTGGCTGCGGTGACGGTGACGTCTCGGGCGACGTCGGGGAGGGCGAGAGAGAGGAACCAGAGGGAAGAGTGAATGTCTGTGAGGTCGGGGAGAGAGAGGGGGGTCGTCCCACGTTAACAGCTCGACGAGGGGAGTGGTGAGGCAGCGGGCAGCTGCATGGCGTGCATGCTGTGCTCGCCGTCGAGCAGCTGCCTGCCTGCCTGGCCAAGCCAAGCAGCTCGCTGGAGCGTTGTCTGGGTTGGGCCGGCAGGTGGGCCTGCTGGGTGGGCGCCAGGTAAGCTTTCTCTTCCTCTCTTTCCTGTTTGTTTTCTTTTTCTATTTTTCTATAACTTTAGGGCTTTATTAAAAACACATAGGCACTTGCTAAAATCCTGAAATATTTTATAGCCTTTAAATGCCCAAATTCAAATACTTATGATTTAATTCAAAGAATCCAGAATGTCCTAGAAAAGAGTGCACCATTTTTGCCAGGGGTTTTAACCCAATCCAAAAATGATGAACATTTTGTGAAGGGCATTTTGGGTTCATTGAAAATAATTTTAGTAAACCCTAGTTGTTTCCAGGCGGTGCTGGGGGTTCTGTCATCCCCATTTCAAGTTTTTGTAAAAGTAGACATGATGCAACACTCTAATGCATGAACCAGCTAGGGTGTGACAACTCACCCCCACTCAAAAGAATCTCGTCCCAAGATTTAGGATCCTCCAGGAAGAAGGTGGTGTACTCGAGTCGAAGACGATCCTCACTTTCCCAAGTGGCTTCTTTCTCGGAATGGTGTGACCATTGAACCTTGAGAAATTTGATATTATGGCGTCAAGTGGTACGCTCGGCTTGATCAGGGATACGAACGGGATATTCCCGATATGAGAGGTTATCTTGTAGATCAAGCGTTTCGTGGTCCACTCCATGGATAGGATCCGCGAAGCAACGCCTGAGTTGAGAAACGTGGAAGACATCGTGAACTCTAGAAAGATGCGAAGGTAGTTCCAATTGGTAGGCAACTTCTCCTCGTTTGGCAAGAATGTGAAAAGGTCCAATGTAACGAGGAGCCAATTTGCCTCTGATACCGAAACGATGGGTTCCCTTTAACGGAGTAACCCGAAGGTAAGCCTTCTCGCCGACTTCATAAGTCATGAGCTTATGTTTACGACCATATTGGCTCTTTTGACGAGATTGGGCTGTTTTCAATTTCTCATGAATAACGCGAACCTGCTCTTCTACTTCCTGAATCATATCCGGGCCAAAGAGTTGTCTTTCCCTGGTTTCTGACCAGTTAAGAGGCGTTCGACATTTTCGTCCATAGAGAACTTCGAAAGGAGCTTTGCCCAAGCTAGCTTGATAACTATTGTTATAAGCAAACTCTGCAAATGGAAGGCATTTCTCCCAACCCATTCCGAATGAGATGACAAAAGCTCAGAGCATATCTTCCAAAATTTGATTGACTCTCTCTACTTGACCCCTTGATTGAGGATGGAAGGCGGTGCTAAAAGAGAGACGAGTTCCCATAGCATTTTGGAAACTTTCCCAAAATCGAGAGGTGAAGTGACTCCCACGGTTTGAGTTAGTTTACAATGGGACACCATGAAGAGATACTATTCGGGAGATGTATAATTCAGCTAGCTGGCTAGCGGTGATACTCTCACGAATAGGTAGAAAGTGGGCTACTTTGGAAAGACGGTCGATCACGACGAAGATGGCATTATTCCCTCTCTTGGTCCTGGCAAACCCAGTAATGAAACCCATACTGATTTTATCCCATTTCCACTCAGGAATAGCCAAAGGTTGAAGGGTGCCAGCAGGCTGTTGATGCTCTGCTTTAACACGACGACAGACATCGCAGCTAGAAATGTATTGAGCAATTTCTCTCTTCATCCTAGTCCACCAAAACCTCTGGCGTAGGTCTTGATACATCTTAGTACTACCGGGATGAATGGTGAGAGGGGATTCATGAGCTTCCTTAAGGATCAGCTGCCTCAGGTTTCGTGCCTTGGGAACCACTAAGCGGTTTCCAAAGTATACGACACCTTGATCATCAACGGAGAAACAATTCGTGACTCCTTTCTTAATGTTTATCTTAATATGGGAGATTCCCGGATCTACCTTATGTGCCTTGATGATCTGATCCGTAAGGGTAGGTTTCGCCACCAGGGTGGATAGGAATCCTCAAGGAACAATGTGAAGATTAAGCTTACAAAATTCCTCTTGGAGAAGTGGTTTACTTTGTTGTAACATCAGGTTGTTACAATAGGATTTACGACTTAGTGCATCAGCCATGACATTGGCTTTGCCCGGGGTGTAAGTTATTCCTAAGTCATAATCCGAGATCAACTCGACCCAACGTCTTTGCCTGAGATTCAAATCCGGTTGGGTGTAGATATATTTCAAACTTTGGTGACTGGTGAAGATCTCGCAACGATTACCGAGGAGGTAATGTCGCCAAGTTTTAAGTGCATGGACTACAGCTGCAAGCTCTAGATCATGTGTGGGATAATTTTCCTCATGTGGGTGTAATTGCCGTGAAGCATAGGCAATTACCTGACGATCTTGCATGAGTATGCAACCTAGTCCTTGTCGCGAGGCGTTGCAATAGATAATAAAGTCCTTGGAGAAATCTGGTGGTACCAGTACGGGAGCAGATGTCAGGTGCCTTTTCAGTTCCAGAAAGCTGAACTCGCACTGTGGGGTCCACTCGAACTTTTTATCTTTCTTGAGGAGTTCAGTTAGAGGTTTAGCAACCTTGGAGAAATTCTCGACGAAGCGGCGGCAATAGCTCGCTAAGCCAAGGAAGCTCCGAACTTGCTTGACCGTCTCAGGTGGAGTCCAATCAAGGACGCCTTGAACTCGCTCGGGATTGACAGCAATACCCTTACAAGAGATTACATGGCCTAGATAGGTCACTCCTGGCAACCAAAATTCACACTTGGAGAATTTGGCATAAAGGCGATGCTCTCGAAGTTTCGTCAATACCAGCCTTAGATGTTCGACATGTTCCTCTTCATTCTTGGAGTAGATGAGTATGTCATCGAGGTATACTATGACGAATTTATCCAAATACTCCATGAGGACCGAGTTCATTAACCGAGAGAAGGTGGCTGGGGCATTGGTTAAATCGAAGGACATAACGGTGTACTCGTAATGGCCATAGCGAATAACAAAGGCCGTTTTGGGAATGTCCCCGTTTCTGATTTTGATTTGATGGTAGCCCAACCTCAAATCCATCTTGGAAAATACTGAGGATCCAGCGAGCTGGTCATACAGATCGTTGATCCTGGGAAGCGGATACTTGTTCTTGATAGTGACCAAGTTGACAGGTCGGTAATCTACAACCATCCGATCCGTTCCATCTTTCTTCTTGACGAAGAGGACGGGGCAAGCCCAAGGAGAGGAACTAGGACAGATGAAACCCTTTTTCAAGGACTCATCGAGTTGGTTCTTAAACTCGGCTAGTTCTAAGGGTGCCATCTTATAGGGTCTTCTAGAAATTGGAACGGTTCCTCGAAAAAGGTCCATTACAAACTCGCATCCCTGTCAGGTGGAACACCTGGCAGTTCTTCTGGAAAGACATCCGGAAAGTCCCGGACTACCGGAATATCTTTAAGGTCTGGAAGGGGGTTGGCATTTAGGGAGTAAAGCTGGCGCTATTAAGGATGCAAGGAAGACAATTCTATCGACAAGAATTTCGTTCCCATGGCTTACTATAGAAGTTTGCCATTTGGAACTCGGAGTTTGAATTACCATGGAAATGGGCATGTCACAGAATGCTGTGTTATGCAATCGAGCATAGCTCTCAGATATGAATGAATGAGATGCTCCAATATCGAAAAGAACAGATGCCGGATGGCAATTAACAAGGAGCGTACCAAGGACGACGTTAGGATCCTCATGAGCCTCCTCGGCTGAGACATAATTGACATGGCCACGTGAAGTGGTGACCGGCTTGGCGTAGAATGCCTTTCCCGCTGGCTTACCACGGCTAACAGACTTTCCAGACTGATTGGGGTTGTTGTTCTGGGGACACTCTCGACTATAGTGACCCGGCTCTCCACACTTGAAACATGTCACAACATTGGGGCATGGAGCAGCATTAGCAGTGGGGCCACCATAGGGCTTGGACGGTGCAAACTGCTGGTTGGGGCAAGGCGCCTCAAAGGATGGCCTCGGAATGAACCTGGGTGGCAGTGTCGTGCTTGGAATCCACACCCGGCGCTTCTGAGATCCAGAGCCGGATGAAGAGCCAAAATCATGAGAGTGCTTGCGTGAAGCGTCATAGTCAGACTGGCCTGTCTCAGCACTGATGGCTTTATTGACCAGCTTCTGAAAGGAGGTGCACTCGTGCAGACGAAGATCGCGGCGAAGCTCAGGGATAAGTCCCTTGCGGAACCTTGCCTGCTTCTTAGCGTTGGTGGATACCTCTTCAGGAGCATATCGTGCCAGATTCCCAAATTCACGACTATATGCATCCACAGTCAGTCTTCCTTGGGTGAAATTGCAGAACTCTTCCCTCTTGTGATCTATGAGACCTTCCCGGATGTGATGCTCACAGAAAGCCTCACTGAATTCAGCCCAAGTAGTGATTTGGCCGACCGGGCGCATAGCTTCAAAATTTTCCCACCTAAGGCTAGCAGGGCCTTCGAGGTGATAAGCATCATAAGTAACCTTATCAGCTTCGCCTACATTGGCAGAACGTAGCTTGTGGGTGATGCTGTGAAGCCAGTCATCCGCGTCGAGGGGCTCGACGGAATGGTTAAACTTTGGTGGGTACAACTTGATGAAGTCATTGATTGACACCAAGTCATTTCGCTGATGGCATGCAGTGTTCTGCTCAATCCACTCCAGCAAGCGGTTAGTCTCACGCTTGTTTCTTTCCTCCTCCAGCATCACTTCGGCCAGAGAAGGCGGGTGAGGCAGATTTTCACCCCTAACTGCACTGGCTTCCCCCTGCTCCAGGGCAGCAGGGTTGCTGCAGGTGTTGACCATCCTAGGAGAAAACAAAACAACGGTTTAGATGAGGATGGCACAACTTAGCAAGGAAGTGCAGAATGTAATGGATAACAAGGAATGCAGAGATGTTCATCCGTATGACATGGTAATATAGAACTGCCATATATATACCAACGGTCATACACACCATACATAGTTTAGTACAAGCCCAGGCTACAGTACAACTATGATGAAAGACATTACATCTCATCGGAGGCATTCCAAGCTCCTATACATTATTTTTCTACACCTCCGGAATTGATTACACACTAAGTCATATTCCACAAGTCATGCAGGACAGTGGAAATACAATTATTACAATACTAGTGATACTACTACTAACTCAGACAGCTCCATAGTAGTCCTCATAGAAGTCACCTCCATAGCCTGGAAGTTCAACGTGATCATCCGGGAATAGACGGTCCTGAGGAGCTTGTGGACCATAGGGGCTAGGATGAGGTCTTGGACCAACAAACGGTGGCTTGCGGGGACCACGGGGTGGGGTGATGCCTCCCACATCACGCCAATCCACCATGTCTAGCACAGTAGATCTCACAGGATATAGATCCCTTGTATCCATACATCCAGCTTGCACAGCAGGTGCAAACTAAGTCAAAGTGGCCCAATGATCAGCACGGGTGTTGAAAAGCTCTAGTCTCAAGGCCCGATTCTCTCGGTCCTTATCCTCGAGCATCTAGGAAATGGTGCGAGTTAGTGAGTCCTCACGTGTGGAGTCAGCATAGACAGCCTGGAGATACCCTTACGCTCCCGGGAGTGAAGCTGGCATATAACGGAAGTCGGTGTTCCGAAGCAGGCCAGTCTGGACTCGCATGATGGTCATCATGGAATAGGCAGCATCCTGCACAGCCATCTCAACAGTAACCCCGAGTCCATAGAAACAATGGAGGGACTCGGTAGATCTAGGATAAGAAGGAAATATCCTAACGGTGCAGAAATATTGGCTTTGATTAAAGTCTCGGAATTGCTCTTCGACAGTGTATTCGGGATACCAACAGTAACCCGTCTCGATCATTACCCGTACTAACATAGCAGTATGACCGGGCACATCGAGGCACCGGGTCAGGCGAACCACTTGGTTTTGAGCACGAGTGGCCATTTGAAAGGACAACCACAATGCAAAGACATTAGAATTTCTGGGGAAAATTGGACAGCATAACGGCTGTAAATGCTCAGAAAAAGATTTGAGACATCCACAACAGTTTGCAATACCACTCAACAACATCATATCAAGGTTCTGATTCAACTGGCAACATACTAAAAATAGTAGAAACTGTACTGAGGCTTGTAACAACAATCCAATAAGCTACTACAGATTAGTAACAACAACCCCGATTCCAAATCACATCGATCTAGATGGTAACACCTCATATCACATTGCGGCCTCACGCACGGTATCCCCACGGGTGTCGCCTTACCATGGCCCGGGACCATTTACGCCTTTTGGCTCACATATATGATAGTGTCGCTACCATCCATATGACAGAGAACCCGGCCTGACATGGCTAGTCGTGAACCCAAAGCGACACGGACCTATGGAGACAGGCATACATGAATCACATCGAGCATGTCGGTCGTTAGCATGTGAATCCGGCTGTAGCACTGGGCTAACAGGACTCCGGGGAACCCGGGCTGTAGCAGGCTAGGCAGGACTCCGGAAGTCACCGTGTGACATTTCCCCCAAGGGACAGACATAGGAACGAAGTGAATCACATGCCGGCCAGTCAAGTGTATTGAGCAGTAGTGCTGGGATAGCAGGACTCCGGTGAACCGGGCTATAGCGGACTACTATAGCTCGAGGAGCACTAGACTACATTTCCCCATAAGAAAGGCTGCCAAGGATAAACAACTAGATTGTCGGATCCCACACATACCAAGCATTTCAATCATACACACAATATGCTCGATATGTGCAAATACAACATGGCATCACAACAAAACTCTACAACTCAAGTACTTTATTTAAAGGCTCCAGAGAGCCATACATAACATGTTCATACAGGTAGGGGTCACATGACCCGACACTCAAGTCATACAAGCATACAAGCACATGCGGAAGCAAATAGTCTGAGTACAGACACTAGAAAGAAAGAAGGCTTCTCGAAGCCTGTCTATCTACATAGGGCCCTCCATGGCCAGGATCACCACCTGCGTGGCAAGTCACTCATCGACGTCGAGATCTACATAAAACCCATCGGAGGGGGCGGTGTTGTCGTCTAAAAATAGTAATTAAGCAAACATGAGTACAAAGGTACTCACCAAGTCTTACATCAGAACCTACTATACATGCTCATTCTCAAGAAGGTGGTGGAGTTATTGCAGCAAGCCAGCTTTGACTCTTGGCTAAGCTATCCTACGAGACTCCACTAGTAAAATAGTTTTCGCACACGAGTCCACTAATCACCAACACAATACTCCACCGGGGATCCTCCCTCGTCATCCTACGAGAGGGCCATCCTCGGTACTCACACTTATCTTGAGTATTTTAGTAGTATCCATTAACTTGTCTATGAACTGTATAGGCAACCAAGTAGTCCTTTACCGCGGACGCGGCTATTCGAATAGTTTTATACCCTGCAGGTGTGTACTTCTTCATACACGCTTTCACCACTTACCGTTGTTTACATGACATGTACTCGGCAACCTTCAAGCGGAGGCCCAACGAGGGTGTCGGCCACGGCCTACCTAAACACTCAAGTCTCTAGTCCAGGTTTATCACCGATCTAGGTTCCATCCGCAGGGAGTCCGGCCGATGTTTCCACATACGGCCCGAACGATGTGAACAGGGTTCCGGAGACACCAAACGAGTGACTCGGTACACCGTGCCACGGTGTATCTACCGCAACATAGCCCACCCCTAGGGTCAGCGCTACACACGGCCGCCAACACATAACCTACAAACACCAGAAACTAATTGCAACTCCTGGACAGAGTACTAGGGTGATTAAGAAGCCGAGAGGGTCCATAGATTTCGGGCCCAATGTATGGTAGTAAGTGAATCTTAAATCACACATACAGATCTCAGTTCTTAGGGATGGCCTCAATGAAACAACCCACCATGTACTCCTACATGGCCTCTCATCGATACCTTTACCAAAACATGTTCAACACATCCCTCACATTACCGACATAATCATTTCACTCTAGCCCATCACCCAGATGAACCAGACCTGACACAACTCTAAGCATAGCAGGCATACCAAGGTAGGAAACACAAACATGGCTCAATCAACTCCTACACATGCTAGTGGGTTTCATCTAGTTACTGTGGCAATGACAGGTCATGCAGAGGATAAGGGTTCAATTACCATAGCACATAGCAGTTTGAAACGATGTTGTCTTAATGCAGTAAATGAGAGCAGAGGCGAGAACATGGGATTGTATCGATATGATCAATGGGGTTGCTTGCCTGATCGAGTGGTAGTAGGATACTGCCCTTCAATTGGATACTCGGAGATATCCTCGGAGGCAGAACCTACCACGAAGGACACACAGAACATAATCAACACATGACAATATGCAACAATATGATGCATGCTATGACATAGCAAAATGATGTGTCCTGCCTAATGCAACGTGAAACAAGTTGAAAAGGGTCCATTTGAACCAAAGATTCAAATGGAAGTTAAAGTTCTTATGCATAATAAGTGTGTCGGTGTACAAAACGAGGGGTACACTTTTTGTACCCCTATAACTGTGCACAGGCAGTCTGAGCCGCGGACACCACCACACCAAGCAAGGCAAGGGAGGTGAGCCAGGGTAAGACCGAAGCTCAAGAGAACTAGAACGACGCCAAGGCTAAGACCACGAAGAACAAAGGGGACGAAGCGGACTCCCCCGGCAAGATCCTTGCCGGGAGACAGTTCTAGCAGCCCCGGCAAGACCCTTGCCACGGCGACTCGTCCCGCGCCTACGGAGCAAGTCACCCTTGATTCCACTGCCCCCAAAGGGCAAGGATTCGGGAGACATCCCCGTGGCGGCATGCAAATCTTTGTGAAGACATTCAAGATCAGATACGCACTAAGGAGACGACAACCCTTGGCAGGATCCCAGCCGAGGAAGACCACAAGGCCCCCTGCAAGCGCCTTGCCGGGGATGATAGCAGGCGCCTCGGCAAGACCCTTGTCGGGGCCTCGGCAAGGCCCTTACTGAGGAAACCCGCAGGGCCACCATCAGGCCCACGCCGACTGAACCTCCACCACCGCATGCATGTAGTTGCCGACCAAACCAGCTGGGCAGGCACCTGCATGGCGACATGCAGATCTTCGTGAAGACCCACCACTGCGCCACCTCAGCTGCCTGCCTACCTACGTGGCATCTCATGCGTCGCTGGCCAGGGCGCGTGTCGACACAAGAAGGAGCGGCGACGGACGAGACAGGTTTCTCCACCGTCCCCGATAAGGCAAGGACACCTAAGCAAGATGCATTAAATGCGCCTTGTCATGTAATGCGAGGGATAAACTCGCATCACTGTCAGTGTACTAGAGTAGGGGTACCCTAGTATCCCGAACTTGTGCACGGGCAGTCGCAGCATCCCGTGGCAAGGCTTGCCGGGTGACCGCCAAGGTCCTCCGTGGTTCCTTTGGAGCCATTCAAGGACAAAGTATCCAAGCCAAGGAGACAAGACCCCGGCAAGAGGAGCTTACCGGGAAGGCCAACCAAGGCATTTCAAGGAACTTGCGGCGACGCGCCACGCGTCCCGGCAAGGCCCGGTGAGTGACAAGCTCCCGGACGCGACAAGACAACGACCGCGGCAAGGCGCTTTCCGCGGCAAGCCACCACTATGTACCCGTGCTCCAGCACATCCACCAACGTGTCGCTCTAGGACCCTTCCAGGCGTACATGGCGGGAGGCTCTGCAGCCAGCGGTGCGCGGTGGCAAGCGGCGCTGACAAGATTGCCATCGTGGCGAGCGGTGGCGTCCCTGACGGTCCCTTTTGCACTATTTGGGCGACGCAGACGGGCATTTAATGCCCTTGTCCCCTACCATCAGGGTTAGGTATGATACACTATAGCAGGTAGCTGTACCAACCGCAACATCTTTCCATTTTTTACCCTTGTCTACATTGCCACCTGTCGGTGACCCCTTGAGCATATAAAAGGAGGCCCATGCGCAACGTAGAAGAGGGTTGGAAGGAGAGAACACTCACGCTCGGTCTCGTTAGCTGCTGGTGTGTACTGTAGCACTCAGCGCTCCCGAGTAAGAACTCAATACAAACCACAAAGCAGGAGTAGGGTTTTACGCATCCGTGCGGCCCGAACCTGGGTAAACTGCTCGTGCATTTCGCCTCGATCTGCTCTTCGTGCGATCTCCGCCCCCCCATCCCGCCGAACCGAAAGGGGCTCGGTCCGCCGGTCCCATAGGTGTTCGTGGATTAGTTCCCCGACATCTTTGGCGTGCCAGGTAGGGGGTGCGTCGAGGTTGTGTGAACCTGATCCGGCGTTCACACGAGCTAAATCTTCATCGTCTTCATCGACATGCCACCGAAGAAGAAGGCTTCAGAGGCGGCTGCTCCGTCCGCGCCGAACCCACCACCGCCGGAGCAAACGGCTGGTGTGGTAGACGCCGGCGGAAGAACGGGCATCGACGAGGGAGCTCACGGTGCTGCCAAGTCCAAGGACAAGGCTGCGCTACCCATCGGCGGCGCAGTCGGCTCCCACAACGACCGGGCGCACTCCAAGACCTCGGCGTCCGTACATGCACCACGCCCATCCCAGGAGACGCGGGACCGGCAGCGTCATGGTACTCACGGTACCATACATTTGCTGGACCAAGATCGAGCTGGTGGATCTCGGAGTGCTCAAGACCAGCATGCACGCCAACATGCTGGCACGAGCGGGGCACGGTCGCCTGGACAAGATAATGCTCCTTCTAACATAGTTAGAAGTCCAAGCATATCCCGCTCCTCACACCGTTTGCCGCCGCCACCCGCCACTTCAGCAGAAGCTTTGGCACGAGCTCAACTGCTCCTAGACTACCCTCCGGCGGCAGACAAGATCGACGACTGGAGGGCCACCATTCAGAGTCTCATCGGCTTCGCCAACGGCGACACTCCACGGCAGCCGAGTACATCGCAACCGCGACAAGTCAGCCAGACACGAGCTGGTGGCGACAAGACCGGTGGGGGTGCAACCACCGTGCACTCTCCGCCCCGAAGGCCAAGATCGCCGACTCGCCGGATCCACCTCGACAGCAACTCCACCGCGTCATCAGATCCACGAGCTCGTCGCGATCAGCGCCAAGTTCTTCACGAACGACAGCAAGAAGACGCTCGTACGCGCATCGAGCGCCGAAGAGAAGCGCGGCATCAATCAGACCAGTGCGCTGGGCCCTCTGTCGACATGCATGCGCCAGGGGAACCAGGCGACTTGCCGTACGCGGTAGGTTGCCCTGCGTTTACTCGTGAGCTGCGGCAAGTCCAGTGGCCCAGCAAGAAGAATTTCAAGCCAGACGTACCAGAGAAGTACGACGGCAAGTCGCATCCGTCAGAGTTCCTCAGCATCTACACCATCGCGGTGCAAGCTGCCGGGGGGCGGGACGACAAGATCCTTGCTAACTACTTCCCGCTGGTGCTCAAGCCCAACGTCAAGTCCTGGCTCATGCATTTGCCGGACAACTCCATATCCTCCTGGGCAGACCTATGCCATCAGTTTGTCGGCGCCTTTACAGGCGGCCACAAACCTCATGGCCAAGAGAGTGACCTTAACCTGCTCGCCCAGAAGGAAGGAGAGCCCCTGCGCAAGTACATTCAGAGATTCAGCCGTGTATAGCACAACATCCCAGATGTCCACCCTGCCGTGGTCATCAGCGCGTTCCATCAGAACGTGCGTAACCGCAGGATGCGGGAGGAGATGGCGATGTGCAAGATCAGAGACGTCAGTGAGCTGTATGCCCTGACCGACAAGTGTGCACGTGCTGAGGAAGGGAGGAAACTCCCCGGAGAGAATACAGGAGCAGGAGGATCTGACAGCGAGGATGCTGCCCCGGCAAAGAAAAACCGGCGGCAGAACAACAGGAAGAAGAAAGGCAAAGATGTGCTAGTCATTGAGCAGTCCGGCAACGAAGGTGGCGCCAAGAAAGCCAAAGCTGGTAGCTCCGGCAAGGAGATTGCCGCATGCACCAACTGCCAGGCTGTGGCGGTCGCCGACAAGCAGGACGGCACCGACAAGCAATACTGCAAGATCCACCGCACCAAGGGCCATGACCTCCAGAGCTGCAAGAAGGTCGAGCAGCTTGTCCAGCAGCAAAAGTCTGATGTACTTCGATGGTGCCTTCTTGCTGCAAGGCGCCGGCGCTGGTGTGCTGCTTGTCGCACCCACTGGAGAGCACCTCAAGTACGTAGTCTAGATGCACTTTCCCAAGGAGCAAGCAACAAACAATACTGCAGAGTATGAAGACTTGCTTGCCGGTCTCAGGATCGCGGCAGACCTTGGGATCAAGAAGCTCATTGTCAGGGGTGACTCGCAGCTTGTCGTCCGCCAAGTGAACAAGAGTTATCAGAGTCCGTTGATGGAAGCCTACGTTGACGAAGTGAGAAAGCTAGAAGAGCACTTTGACGGCCTACAGATGGAGCATGTCCCAAGAGCTCAGAACGACATTGCCGATGGCCTATCAAAGTGCGCCGCACTTAAGTTACCTGTGGAACCAGGGATCTTTGTGCTCAAGCTGACTCGACCGTCCGTAACGCCATCAACTGGACAGAGCAAGAAGAGGAAGTTGATTTCTGGTGACTATTTTCTGGCAGAGCTTCCCGAAGCCGCCGCCAAGAAGGTCCCCAAGATCAACACCAAGAGTGCTGAGGAGCAGTCTGCTCCGGCAAGCCCTAGGGTTTGTTCCGTTGAAGCAGAGGCTCCCGACAAGTTTTGCTCCGGCAAGCTTGCCGGGGAACGTCAATCTCCGGCTGAGCCGTAGGTTCTCGCTGTAGAAGCGGATGTTCCCGTAGCAGCAGATGTGCCTTTAGTCCTTGTTGTCGAGCCACAAGCTCCAGCATGGGCATAGCAAATTGTCCGTTTCCTTCAGACAGGAGAACTTCCCGAAGAGCAAGAAGAAGCGGAAAGAGTAGCCCGGCAGTCAAGTATGTACCAGTTTGTCGACAACACACTGTACAGAAGAAGACTCAACGGTGTGAAATTGAAGTGTATTCACCGGGAAGATGGACAAAAGTTGTTGGTAGAGATACATGGAGGCATATGTGGTCACCACATTGGCGCAAGAGCACTTGCCGGCAAAGCATTCAGGCAAGGTTTCTTTTGGCCGACAGCCCTCCAGGATGCAACTGCACAAGTAACCAAGTGTGAAGCGTGCCAGTTCCATTCCAAGCAGATACACCAGCCAGCTCAAGCTCTCCAGACGCTCCCTTTATCCTGGCCATTTTCGGTCTGGGGGCTCGACATCCTCGGCCCCTTTCCCCGAGCAGTCGGGGGCTTTGAGTACTTGTACATTGCAATCGACAAGTTCACAAAGTGGCCGGAAGTGGAAGCAGTGAGGAAGGTGACAGCACAGTCAGCAGTCAAGTTCTTCAGGTCGATTGTTTGCCGCTTCGGGATCCCTAACAGGATAATCACCGACAACGGTACGCAATTCACGAGCCGCACCTTCATGCAGTACGTCCAAGATCTTGGTGCCAAGGTCTGCTTCGCTTCTGTTGCTCATCTGAGAAGCAACGGTCAAGCGGAGAGGGCAAATGCTGAAGTGCTGCGTGGGCTCAAGACCAGGACTTTAGACAGGCTGCACAAGTGCGGAAGAAACTGGATTGAGGAGCTGTCGGTGGTTCTTTGGTCGATCAGGACGACGCCAAATCGAGCCACTGGCCAGACACCTTTCGCTCTAGTCTATGGAGCAGAGGCAGTTCTCCCCACGGAACTCGTATACGGGTCACCTCGAGTGCTCTCTTATGATGAGCTTGAGCAAGAGCAGCTGCGACAAGATGACGCGCTGCTCCTTGAGGAAGACCGTCTTCAGGCTGCTGTACGAGCTGCTCGCTACCAGCAAGCTTTCCGCCGCTACCATAGCCACAAAGTTAATGCCAGAAGTCTCGAGGAAGGTGACCTTGTTCTTCGGCATGTTCAGTCCGCCAAGAATTCCAACAAGTTGATGCCGAAGTGGGAAGGCCCTTACCGGGTGAAACGAGTCACTAGGCCTGGCGTTGTCCGCCTTGAGACCGAAGATGGCATTCCGGCGAGCAACTCCTGGAACATTGAGCATCTTCGTAAGTTTTACCCGTAAGGCGCGGTTGCCGGAACCCGTTCCGGCAACCACCTTTTGTACAAGTCTTGCCGCTTTTGCATGTAATCCTTTGTACAAAGCCGGGCGCAGACCCCGTGCATAAAGCTCATGTGCTCCGCACATCTTGTCAATTTCATGCTTTCTATTTTTTGCATGTGTTATCTGACACTTTGTGCAGCACCTACCCCCGGTAAGCAACAACGAGCCATAAGGCTCCATATCTTTATTTTCTCCTCTTTCTTTTTTCTCAAGGAAAGGAAGGTTCCCTCGCCCACAAGTTTGCCGGGGGGAAGGAGAAGATAATGGTATGGACCAGGCGTCGATCAAGAAAGTTTTGCCTTACCGGGAAGCAAACAACAGAAAAGCTAAGTTGCTAAAGTTTGAGTAATCAGATTTTTTAAATTTTTAAGTTATCTTCCTTGAACGACCGTGCTTTGTATGGAAAACCTGTGCGCGGAGGAACCAACTCGTAGCTAGTTGCACCCTTACTTTGTTTCGAGTCCGCTCAACAACTTAAGTGAGCTGCGACTAGTTGCGACAAGGTTTCTTGTCGGTAGCTGCACCGCTAGCAGGCTGCTGACGTCCCACACTCAGCGTTCGCGGCTAAGGTGCCTATGCCGGCAAGTTCCCTAAAAGCGTAGGGCAAAAACATACAAAGGAAGGTATCAAGTAAAGGAAATGACATTGCAAACATTACCCGGAATAGAGTTATATTATAAGGTAGCTTGTTGCGGCTCTAATAGATTTTTCTCATAACATGACCAGCAGCGACAAGAAAAGAAGAAAACGGGCGGCCTAGTCTACGTGATTGCCCTCAATCCTCTTGATCCCGCTCACCTTGTCCATAATGGGTGCGACAAGGGTCTTGAGCGCCTCCAGATCAGCATCCGGCGGCAGGGTCTTGAGGACGTTGGTGAGGTTGAGGCCCGGGTTGCGGAAGGCCACCTTCACCAACACCTTTTGAAGAGCTCCCGCGCAGATCTTGCGCGACTCGTCGGCCAGCTGCTTTGGGATCCTCACCCGGAGTCGCTGGAGGGTCGTCGCCACGCCTTTGAAGAACAAGGTGAGCTTGGCGCTGGGATGGAGGTTCTCGTCGGAGGGATACCCAAGATCCTCCATGCCCAGCTGCGCCATCTCCCTGTCGATGTCTGCAGCAACATTCACGAGACCCTCCATCCAGTGCCCAACATTCTCCCTAAAAGTGTTCTGGGCGGCAGCAGCACTCGCCAGCAGCGCCTTGTCGGCCTTGATCTCCTCCTTCAAGGCCGCCTCCTGCTCCCTGGCGCCGTCCAGCGTCTTGGTCAAAGTAGTCAGCTTCAACTCAAGATCTGCGTTGGAGTCCTTGGCGGCGCTAAGCTCCTTGCCCTTCTCGGCGAGACGAGCCTGCAGCTCTGAGTGGCTGTAGGCGTCCTTCTCCCGCTCACGCTTGAGCATGGCAAGCTCTTCACCGCTCGCCTTGAGATCGGCCTCCAGCTGCGCCACCTTCGTCTCCAGCTCCTTCTTGGCGGCCTCGGCAGCTGCGGCAGCATGCTCTGCTTGCTTGAGGGCTCCGCCGAATGTTCGCTCGCGTGCGGCAAGCTCCTCCTCATGGCTGTCAAGGTTGACCTTCCGCTGCGCCAGCTCGCCCTCCTGCGCAGACAGCTTTTCAGCGGCAAGCCGTTGTTGCTCTTCGACTTCAGCCCTCTCGAGGAGGAAGGCCTTCTACTCCTCGGCGAGTTGTGCCCGCTCCTCTGCCAGGGACCGGAGAGCTTCCTGGTTGAGACCCCGGAGCTCCTCCGCGTGCTTTTTGATGTCCACTCCCGCCTTCGCAACAAGCGCCTTGCGGGATTCCAGCTTGGCTTGCCGAGCACGGTAGAGCGACACCAGCTTCCGCAGCAGCCGCTCCTCCTCAGGCTCGCTGCTGCTGCTGCTCGGTGCATCAACCAGCGCCAGCCCAGCAGAGGCGAGCACCTCTCCGTCGAAGCTCTCTCCTTCGACCGGCGCCCTGGAGCTTGACGCCCAAGGGAGGTTGATGAAGACGCCATCGCCGGCCTTCAAGTAGACGCCTGGCTGGGGCTCTTCGGAGCCTGACACTGCGGCAGCGGTGGAGGGATCAGCGGTCGGCGTAGCGCCTGGCGCTCCTGCGGCCTCAGGGCCGTCAGTGTGATCGCCAGACCCCCCGCCTGCTTCTGCGGCGGCAGCTTTGGCGGCCTCTGCGCCGGCGGGATCGTCAGCGCCGGCTGCTTCTTCGGTGGCAGCGGCGTCATCGGCGGCAACCTCGGCCTCCATCGGCTCCGCAGCAGATGGGTCTGACGGCCGAAAAAGGGAGAAGAGTCAAGCAAATATCCAAAAAAGAAGATCAAAAGAAGAAGAACCCAAGGGAAGTTTTGAAGCGAGAGGATTACCTGTACTGGGTTCTGCAGTCGTGGTCTCCGCCGCTGGGGGGCCGCTGCTGCTGTCCCTTGCCGGAGAACTCTCCCTTGCCGGAGACTTCTCCCTTGCCGGAGAACTCTCCCTTGCCGGAGACTTCTCCCTTGCCGGAGAACTCTCCCTTGCCGGAGACCTCTCCCTTGCCGGAGGACTCTCCCTTGGCATTTCGGGGGCGGCCTCCGGGCGCTCCTGGTGGGGCTGCTCTGCTCCTACACAAACCAACAGCCAGATGTCAGCAAAGAAAGAGTATCCATGCGCGCCTAACAGCGGAAAGCGAACCATATACTTATGCTGGGGGCTGCTCTGGAGAACAGTTGCCGGGTCCGGCAAGGTTGTCTCGGACGCACCCCCTGCTGTCGCGGTGGGTTCGTCCTCGATGATAATCACCGGGGCCTTGGCTCTCTTCGCTGCTCTCTGGGCCAGAGTCCTAAAAAGGAATAAGTTCAGAGTAAAGCAAATGAGATACAAGACAAAACAGCAAGAATTGAAGAACTGCAAGTACAACAAGAGAATCTTACTCTTCTTCTTCCTCGTCGGAGCTGAACGCAGAGAAGTCGAAGACCGGCTCACGTCCGGCGCGAGGAGGTGGAGGAGTAGGTTCCCTTGGCCGCTTGGCAGGAACAGTGGCAGTGGTCTGAGACGACCCCGCTCCGGCTGTCGCCGCAGCGTGGGAAGCGGCAGGAGCAGAAGCGGTGGTCCGGGTGGACCCCGCTCCAGTTGCCGCAGCAGCGTGAGGTGCTCCCGCGGCAACAGTGCTTGCCGTGGTGGAGCATGTCGCGCGGCGCGGCGACTGTCGACTCGCCCGCCGCCCCTCTACGTCCCCGGCCTTGCGGAGACGCCTTCTTGGTGGAGCTGGGGGCTCTGCTTGTGGCGAGCTGTCTGAAGATGAGGAGGAAGAGGAGTTGATCTCCAACGAGCCGCTCATATCCTCGGCGGGCTCGCTCGACTCGATGTCATGCCCGGCAAGCTCTTCCTCGCTGGCAAGCTCCTCTCGCTCGGTACGGCTTGCCGCCTCTGCCTCCTCCATGGTGAATCCAAACTCGCCCACGGCTGCCGCTGCCGCCGCCTCTTCCAGCCTGGTGGCGATGCGTTTCATCTCTGCATTGGTGGTGTTGTGAGTGAGGCCTTTCTTTTCGTCGGGGCGGACCGGCACTTCTACCAAGCCGTCAAAGAACTCCTGTACGACGTCGTCTGCAGGCTCTTGCCAAGTTGGGACAATTCCATGCGAATCGCACAGCGGCATCATTGCACGGATGCGGTCGAGTGCGGAGTTGTTGCACAGCGGAACGACACCCTTCGGCAACCTGAACACTTTGGGATGTTGAGGGTCATACTTGAACAGCTCCTGGAGCATCGCGTTGAGCTCCAGAACAGTGAAGTTGAAGTTGAGGCCCGGACGCAGCCTCATGATATCCGCCGCATTCTTGAATTCCCAGGCGGGTCTCCTCCGTTCCTGCAGGGGGGCGATGCGGCGGCGAAGAAAATCTGCGCCAACAGCACCTACAGTGAGCCCGGCAAGCCTGAGGCATTGGATCTGGGTGACGGCAATCTTCAGCCTATCGTCTTCCAGGGCCACGTGGCTCCAATCGTTGCCGCGTGCTACTGGGCTTGGCGTCGAGCGGTAAACGGCTGCGGGTTCTCCTCGACAATCCAGCACCAGTCTGCTCTCCATTCCTCCCACTTGCTGCGGAACTCTCCCTCCAGATAAGCGTCCTTCTTGCCGGCCCTCGAGATCCAGGCGATTCCGCCGGATAAAGGCTCTCCTTTCTCTACTCGGGGCATAAAGAAGTGGCGAAAAAGGGCTACATTTGGATAGACTCCGGCAAAGTTTTCGCAGAGATGTGCGAAGACTGCCATGGTCAGAACAGCATTGGGGTGAATTCAAGGAGGCAAAACCCGTAGGTGTTCATAATATCGCAGAAAAACTCAGAGAAAGGCGGGCAGAGCCCGCAGTAGAAGAACACGGCGAAGAAAGGATATCCATTTGGATTCATTTTCCAAGCGGCGGCTGGAAGTACCTTCGTGCACGGATGTGCTCGCGTCTCCGTCGACCAGAAGAGGTAGTAATACTCCCTCAGCTCCCTCGCGGCGAGCTTGGGGGGGGGGGAGATTGCCCGCTCCTTTCGTAGCGCCGCAAGCCGCTGCACCTCGGTCGACTTCACAACCTTCCCCTTGTCGGCTTTTGGAGCCATGGCGGAAGTGGTGGAGGAGGTCGACGGCGTTGGTGGTGCTAGTAGCGATGGGGGGCAGGGCGCTGCTCTCTTTCAGCTTTGGGAAGACGGAGGAGCGGCGGAGGTTTCCGAGATTGGAATAGCAACCGGCGAATGGGCGAACTACCCCTGTTTCCCCTGCTTATAAAGAGGGAGGGGGCGGACGTTCCGCCTTTCCGAATAAATAAACCACCCATGATCTCTCCCACGACGCCGCATTCAACGCGTGCCGTTCGGGGAGGGCGCGGTGGATACAGGGAGAGATACGGCGTAACCCAGGCCGCTCGTGCCCGTGCCCTGTTTTGGGCCTGGCCCAACAGCGCTTGGCACCATGTATGGCCCAGGCCCGGGGGCTCCTATCGGTGTACTAGAGTAGGGGTACCCTAGTATCCCGAACTTGTGCATGGGCAGTCGCAGCATCCCGCGGCAAGGCTTGCGGGGTGACCGCCAAGGTCCTCCGTGGTTCCTTTGGAGCCATTCAAGGACAAAGTATCCAAGCCAAGGAGACAAGACCCCGGCAAGAGGAGCTTGCCGGGAAGGCCAACCAAGGCATTTCAAGGAACTTGCCGTGACGCGCCACGCGTCCCGGCAAGGCCCGGTGAGCGACAAGCTCCCGAACACGACAAGACAACGACCGCGGCAAGGCACTTGCCACGGCAAGCCACCACTATGTACCCGCGCTCCAGCACATCCACCAACGTGTCGCTTTGGGACCCTTCCAGGCGTACGTGGCGGGAGGCTGTGCAGCCAGCGGTGCACGGTGGCAAGCGGCGCTGACAAGATTGCCATCGTGGCGAGCGGTGGCGTCCCTAACGGTCCCTTTTGCACTATTTGGGCGACGCAGACGGGCATTTAATGCCCTTGTCCCCTGCCGTCATGGTTAGGTATGATACACTGTAGCAGGTAGCTGTACCAACCGCAACATCTTTCCATTTTTTACCCTTGTCTACATTGCCACCTGTCGGTGACCCCTTGAGCATATAAAAGGAGGCCCATGCGCAACGTAGAGGAGGGTTGGAAGGAGAGAACACTCACGCTCGGTCTCGTTAGCTGCTGGTGTGTACTGTAGCACTCAGCGCTCCCAAGTAAGAACTCAATACAAACCACAAAGCAGGAGTAGGGTTTTACGCATCCGTGCGGCCCGAACCTGGGTAAACTGCTCGTGTGTTTCGCCTCGATCTGCTCTTCGTGCGATCTCCGCCCCCCCCCCCCCCCCCACCGAACCGAAAGGGGCACGGTCCGCCAGTCCCATAGGTGTTCGTGGATTAGTTCCCTGACAATCACTGTACCCTTTCCACCTTCTGTGTGCCGCTGTGGCAACCCCTTTTTCTATAAAAGGAGGCCAAAGGCGACCAGGAGAAGGATTCGGCTTTTTGGAGCTCCTCACGCCCCATAGCTAGCTCAAGAACACAGATATACATTCCACCAAAGCAGGAGTAGGGTTTTACGCATCCTTGTGGCCCGAACCTGGATAAACGAACTGCGTGCTACCTGTTAGATCCGCTCTTCCCACGACCCCGCGCCCCGCTAACCGTAGTAGGGATTCTTGTGATCCCATAGCTGTCGTTCCGCACCGACATCTTTGGCGCGCCAGGTAGGGGGGCGCAGTTGTGAGAATCGGCTTTAGCAGTTAGTTCGGCGCTTCTTCATCATCATGGCGCCCAAGAAGAAGACGACGGTGGCGGTTGGCCAGTCCGAAGCCGGACAGCCCGTCCCGACGCGGGTGAGCAGCGGACCGGTCGCAGAAAGGACCCGGGGCGCCGCTCGCGAACACCAACACCATCCCAGCAGCCAGAGTTTGGGAGGCGGCGATGTTGGTGCGCCTGGTAACGGGCCACACGTCGCCAAATCCAAAGGCGGAGCCAAGTCCTTCGTGGGTGGAATGGGGCCTTCCAAGGTCATCGCCGCCCCACCCAAAGGCGACGCGAGGGCCTCCAGGACTCCCACGCCGGCGTCAACAACGTGGTCCTCCCAGGCAGCGCGCGACGAACATTGTAATCACGCCGAAGATCCCGGGCGTCGCCACGAGAAGAGCCCCGAGCGCCAATCCCGGGACGTAGAAGACCTGCCCACTCGCCGAGGCGCTGGTGAAAACGGCATGCGACCGCGGGGTCATGATAGAGCTCCTTCTAACATGATCAGAAGTCGAAGCGCGTCGCGATCCGTGCAGGTTTCGCTGCCACCGACGCCAGCAGAGGCCCTGGCGCGCGCAGTTGCTCCTCGACTTTCCTCCCACCACGGGGAAACTCGACGAATGGAGAGCCACTATCCGAAGCCTTGTTGCGGTGGCCAACAAAGACGAACCAAGTCCGGTGGGGCCCCCGGGTCGATGCTCCGATGGAGTCCCGTGGACCAATGGCGGAAAAGCCGGCGGCGCCGAGACCATGGTGCATTCACCTCTTCCCCATCCGATACTGCAGACGCCGGCTCGTCGTGACATCGCGGGCGACGCCATCTCCATAGCATCGTCTGACCCGCGGACCCACTCTGATCAGCGCCAAGTTCTTCGGGAACGAGCCCATGAAGACGCTCGAACCACTATCGAGTGCCGGCGCGGAGCGCGCCACCAGTCAGACAGGCGAGCAGGGCCTGCAGTGAACCACCCGGCCCCGGAGAGCCCTGGAGGCCTACCTTACGAGATAGGCTGTCCGGCTTTTACCCGTGAGTTGCGGTAGTTCCAGTGGCCCACTCACCGCACCTTCAAACTTGACATTGGTGAAAAATATGGCGGCAAGACTCACCCGTCTGAGTTCCTCAGCATCTACACCATCGCGATGCAAGCCGCCGGAGCCCGCGACGATAAGGTGCTTGCGAATTACTTTCCATTGGCTCTTAAACCCAATGCCATGTCGTGGTTGATGCACTTGCCGGTAGACTCTATTTCCTCCTGGTCGGATTCGTGCCATGAGTTTGTGGGCGCTTTTACTAGAGGTCACCAAGCCCATGGCCAAGCAAGCGACCTGCATGTCCTTCCCCAGAAGGGAGGTGAGAGTCTGCGCAAGTATATACAGAGGTTCAGCCAGGTACAGTACAATATCCTTGATGTTCACCCTGCCGCCATCATCAGTGTGTTCCATCAGAACGTGCGTAACCGCAAGATGCATGAAGAACTGGCAATGAACAAGGTGAAAGATGTGGCAGAACTCTATGTTCTTGCTGACAAATGTGCCCGAGCTGAAGAGGGAAGGAAGTACCCCGGCGAAGATGCCGGCGTGGAAACCGACTCCTCAGATGAGGATACTGCTGCCCTGGCGAAGAAAGGCCGATGCCGCAACAGGAAGCGCAAAGGTAAAGCTATGCTTGCCATCGAGGGATCTGGCGACTCCGGCTCCGCCAAGAAAACCAAGGCAAATGACCCCGGCAAGGAAATTGCCGGATGTGTCGCCTGCCGGGCCTTGGCGGCTGCCGAGAAGACAGGAAACTCCGACAAGCAATACTGCAAGTTCCATCGCACCAAAGGCCATGATCTCCAGAACTGCCGACAGGTTGAGCTCCTTGCTGAGAATCAGAGGGCTGAATATGAGAGGCGGGACAAGGAGAAAGGCCAGGATGGTGCTGAGGGTTCCGGCAAGAAGCGTGACGGCCAGGCGGGCCGTCGCGGCAAAGATAAACAGCGGGAGAGGCCCGCCCGGGGCCGTGACAAAAAGCCAGAAGACGATGATCACGAAGAGGACGATGAGTCTGGTGACCAAGGATTTCAGAAAGCTATAGAGGCCATGTGCGTCGATGGCGGCGCCTCGCTGCATACCTCTCACCGCCAACTTAAACAGTGGGCGCGTGAGATTACAGCGGTGGAACCGTCGTTTGATGCCCAAGGGCCGCTGAAGTGGTCCAGCACACCTATCATTTTTGACACTGAGGATCACCCTGATCGCACTATTGCAGTTGGGTGCTTGCCATTGTTGGTTTCACCAACAATACACAACCTCAAGGTGACAAAGATGCTAGTCGATGGCGGGGCCGGTCTGAACTTAATCTCGCCTGCCGTGATCGAGAAATTGCAGATTCCTGACGGAGACCTCGAAGAGACGAGCACGTTTCAGGGGGTCAACCCGGGAAGAAGTCAACCTAAGGGAAAGGTCACATTGCCCGTGACTTTTGGGAGTGATCTGAACTACAGATTAGAAAGGGTTGTGTTCGACGTTGCCAAGATCCCCTTGCCTTACAACGGGATCCTTGGCCGCCCAGCGCTGGCCAAGTTCATGGCGGTGTCACACTACGCCTACAACACCCTGAAGATGCCGGGGCCTGTGACGATCATCACCGTCCCATCAGACAAGAAGGATGTGCTAATTTGCGCTGACCAACTCTACCAACAAGCAGTTGCAGCAGCCGCCACTGCTAAGGCGCTTGCTCCTGCCGCTGGAGCCCCGGGAAGGCAAAAGAAGAAGACCGATGAGACCTCAGGCACCCACTCCGGCAAGCGCACCTCTTCGAAGTGTAGCGCTCTCGTCGAGGACGTGCCAGAGAGCTCCGTCGACAGAAACAAGAAGTCCAGGGCCACACCACCGGGAACCAAGAAGGTTTCTGTCAAGGAGGACGCCACGGGAGGAGCTTTTACCATAAGCTCCACCCTTCACGACAAACAGGAAGACGCGCTCGTCACCTTCCTGCGGGCGAATGTCGATGTGTTTTCATGGCAAGCATCCGACATCCCTGGCGTTCCCAGGGAGGTGATTGAGCACTACCTTGCTGTCTGTCCTCATGCGCGGCCCGTCAAGCAGAAGGTCAGAAAGCAAGCTTTGGAACGACAAGAGTTCATCACAGAGGAGATCTGGAAACTGGAAGCAGCGGGTTTGGTAAGAGGGGTGCTCCATCCAACGTGGTTGGCCAATCCGGTGGTAGTGCGCAAGGCAAATGGGAAGTGGAGGATGTGTATTGATTACACAGATATTAATAAGGCTTGTCCCAAGGACCCCTTCCCGTTGCCGCGCATCAACCAGATTGTTGACTCCATAGCTGGGTGTGATCTGTTGTCATTCCTCAATGCCTACTCCGGCTACCACCAGATCTTCATGACAAGGGAAGATGAAGAGAAAACGGCATTCATCACCCCATGTGGTACGTATTGCTTTATACGGATGCCTTTCGGGTTGAAGAGTGTTGGTTCAACGTTTGCAAGGGCGGTCCAGATTGGTTTTGAACCCCATCTCCATAGAAATATGGAAGCCTATATGGATGATATAGTGGTCAAAACCAAGAACCGGGCAACCCTCATATCAGATTTATAAGAAACATTTGCAAACCTACGCAAGATCAATCTCAAGCTAAACCCTGAGAAGTGCGTCTTCAGCATCCCGTCTGGCAAGCTTCTCGGGTTCTTTGTGTCACAGCGTGGGATAGAGGCCAATCCGGACAAGATCAAAGCTATAGAGCAGATTGAAGCGCCCAAGCGAGTCAAGGATGTGCGTCGGCTTGCTGGTTGTGTTGCCGCCATGAGCAGGTTCATTTCCAAGTCCGCCGAGCACGCCCTTCCCTTTTTCAAGATTTTGAAAAAGGCGGACCCGATGGAGTGGACGCCAGAAGCCGAAGCAACATTGCAAGATTTGAAGAGGTACCTCTCCTCTACTCCAATACTAGTTGCCCCTAGGCCACAGGAACCGTTGCTGCTGTACCTGGTGGCAACGAACCAGGTGGTCAGCGCCACACTAGTGGTGCAGAGAGAAATTGATGATGAGGTAATAGCAGTGACGGAGCCCGATGCCACCGATGCCGAGACGACGCAGCCGGTTGGAGTGGCGCCAAGGAAGAAGATGACACAGCACCCGGTCTACTTTGTTAGCTCCCTTCTGCAGGGGGGCTAGATCAAGGTACTCCGGTGTGCAGAAACTGCTCTTCGGCCTTCTTATGGCCTCGAGGAAGCTGCGTCACTACTTCCAGGCGCACGAAATCACTGTCGTCACTCGCCTCCCTCTGCAAGGGATATTGCACAATCCAGACGCAACGGGAAGGATCGTAGAGTGGGCACTGGAACTGTCCAGCTTTGGCCTCAAGTTTGAGAGTACCTCGGCGATTCAAAGCCGAGTCCTGGCGGAGTTCGTTGCAGAATGGACCGCGACACCTGACGAAGAAACCCAAGAGACTGCTCTCCCCGGCAAGGAGGCAAGTTGCGACTGGATCATGTACTTTGATGGAGCTTTCTCCTTACAGGGCGCCGGGGCTGGCGTACTGCTTGTCGCGCCCACCGGAGAGCACCTCAAGTACGTGATACAGATGCACTTCCCCAGGGAGGTGTCAACAAACAATACGGCTGAGTACGAAGGGTTGCTTGCCCGTCTTCGGATCACCGCGGACCTCGGAATCAAGAAACTCGTCGTCAGAGGCGACTCGCAACTTGTCGTCAAGAAAGTCAACAAGGGTTACCAAAGCCCGTTGATGAAGGCCTACGTCGATGAAGTGAGAAAGCTGGAAGAGCATTTTAATGGTATATAGGCAGAATACGTTCCCCGAGCGGAGAATGATATCGCCGATTACCTGTCAAAATGCGCTGCCCTCAAGCTACATGTGGAACCAGGTGCCTTTGTGCTTCAGCTAACTCACCCATCCGTTGATCCATCAACAGAGCAAAACAAGAGGAGGAAATCAGGGCCCGACAAGTACTTTCCCACCGAGCTCCCCGGAGCCGCCGGCAAGGATGTTGCCAGAGATACTGAGCCCGCCACGGGACGGCTAGCTCCGGCAGAGCATCAAGCTCTTGCCGTTGAGACAGCCGCTCATGTAGTGGAGGAAACGCCTTTAGTCCTCGCTATCGAGCCCCAGGCTCCAGCGGGGGCACAGCATACCGTCTGATTCCTCCAAACAGGGGAACTTCCTGCAGAGCAGGAAGAAGGGAAAAATTAGCCCGTCGCTCTACTATGTACCAGTTCGTCGATGACGTCCTATACAGAAAGAGGCCGAACGGCATGAAATTGAAGTGTATCCCTCGAGAGGAAGGACTGGGGCTGTTGGCGGAGATACATGGAGGCATATGTGGATCCCACATTGGGTCAAGGGCCCTTGCCGGCAAAGTGTTTCGGCAAGGCTTCTTCTGGCCCACCACCCTCCAGGATGCGACTACACTAGTCACCAGGTGTGAAGCATGTCAGTTCCATTCAAAGAAGCTTCATCAGCCAGCTCAAGCCCTTCAAAGCATTCCTCTCTCCTGGCCTTTCTCGGTCTGGGGGCTCGACATACTGGGCCCTTTCCCCCGCGCTGTCGGGGGCTTTGAGTACTTGTACGTTGCAATCGACAAGTTCACAAAGTGGCCAGAAGTGGAGGCAGTGAGGAAGGTCACAGCACAGTCAGCCGTCAAATTCTTCAAGGGACTAGTGTGCCGTTTTGGTGTACCCAACAGGGTCATCACTGACAACGACGGTACACAGTTCACAAGCTGCACCTTCATGCAACATACCCAAGACCTCAGTAGCAAAGTCTGTTTCGCTTCTGTTGCTCACCCACGAAGCAATGGTCAAGCTGAGAGAGCAAACGCTGAAGTACTGCGAGGCTTAAGGACAAAGACCTTTGACAGGATGCACAAGAGTGGAAGGCGCTGGATTGATGAATTGCCGGTGGTTCTTTGGTCAATCAGAACAACACCAAATCGAGCCACCAGCCAGACACCCTTTGCCCTGGTATACGGGGCAGAAGCAGTTCTCCCCACGGAACTCATATATGGGTCACCTCGAGTACTCGCTTATGACGAGCTTGAGCAAGAGCAATTGCAGCGAGATGACGCAACGCTCCTTGAGGAAGATCGTCTTCGGGCGGCTGTGAGAGCAGCGCGCTACCAGCAAGCCTTGCGCCGCTACCATAGCCGCAAGGTTCATGCCCAAAGCCTTGAGGAAGGCGACCTTGTTCTTCGGCGCGTTCAATCGGCCAAGAATTCCAACAAGTTGACACCGAAGTGGGAAGGCCCTTATCAGGTAATACGAGTCACCAGGCCCGGCGCAGTCCACCTGGAGACCGAAGGTGCCGTTCCGGTGAGTAACTCTTGGAACATTGAGCATCTTCGCAAGTTTTACCCGTGAGGCGCGGTTTGCCGGGGCCCCGGCAAGCCACCATTTGTACAAGCCTTGCCGATGACGCATGTAACCCTTTGTACAAAGCTAGGCGCAGACCCTGAGCATAAGTAAATGAAGCGCTGGCGCCCTGAGTAATAGCATGCATGCTAGGTTGAGTCTCGTCCTTGGTTAGGGTTGATAGTGCTTAGCGGCGACTAACCCCTAGCTTAGAGGTCGAGTGTGCGTCTCTTTGTCTTTCTTTTGTCTTCTTTGGTTCACAGGACACACAGATATCCATGCCGAACCACTTGGGGAGAAAAAAGAGAGGAACAGACCAGCATCTAGCCCCCGGCAAGCCAGTATTGCCGGGGGCTGCAAGAGCAAAGATTCACCCATGGCGAACCAGGGTTGTCGGGGACTGCAGCTTCAGATAAGTTCTTCATCCCTTATCATGCATTCCATTATGGACTGAGGTATGTGAAACCTCGTTTTCCTCTAAGCTACCGTGCTCCCATAACTCTAGGCCCTAGGGCTCGTTCCTGGGGCCAAGTTTGGTCGTAGTTGCGGCAGCGAAAGGATGAAACAAGGAGCCTGAACCCGCCTCATCCCTGCCTCCGCCAAAGGCGTGAGGAAGGTCGAGCAAAGTGGGGAGACGGCAAGGCCTGTTGTAGGGCAAGGAAATGTTTATCTTGAAGATATCAAGGATTTACTCCTTGTCATGGGTTCCACCCGCAAACAAATGACCCGGCAAGCATCCCTTTTTCATTAAAAACATTCCACTCAGGTACAGTCCATAGGGAATGAAAAACATGAATGATGGGATTACAAGTTTTAAATTCAACAAAGGCCCGAAGGCTTACAAACTAAAAGGAGATAAGGTGCCCGTAATCCCTTTCTTGTCCCTCTCCTCAGGAGGCAGGTCAAGGAGGCGAAAAGGACAAAAGGAGTGCCTAGGCGAGCTACGGGTGGCAGAAGACACCAGGTGAACATCTTGGTGGCCGTCCAAAGGCTGGATGGTGATGGCGGCGCTGGAAGCAGAGCTCGAAGACGAGGCGGCAGGACGTCAGCACGCGTCAAAGGCATTGGTGCCCGCGTACTCCGACTTGACGGCCTTGCCGCCCGCCCTCTTCCTCTTCCGCAGCCTCCCAACGCCAGCTGCCCAAGGAGACGACCCCGAGAAGTTCAGGGAGCCGGCGACGCAGATGATGGGGTCGCCGGTGCCGCACGGAGCGGCACCCGACACCTAATCAGACCCGTCATCCTGCCGCCTACTACCCTCGTCGTCGCTGTCGCTGTCCTTCTCGTCACTCCCGCCCGAGGAGGAGTCTTCACTATCAGAAGAGCTCTCCACGCAGCACCTTGCATGGGTCCCAAAGCACCAGAAGACCTTGATGGAGAGAAGGCCACCCTCCATCAGCTTAAAATGGAGAGTGAGCCCCTCCGTCAAGCGGTGGATATGAGCAAACGTCTTCCATCCCCGACGAAGATACATCACGTGAGGGGCGGGGAAGTCGACGCGGGCCCGCGGGCCACTGATCCCGCAGCCCCTCATGTGTAGCCACAATGACTCCGGTGGATCCAGCTCCATTCCCGCGCAAATGGAGTCGTGAGACAAAGGCGACGGCGCGGCGGCCGGCGCAGCCTGATGAAGAACTCACAAGGGTCATCCCCAACGTGGCCCTCCATTGGAGGAGGAGCTGCTGGCAGAGGTGAGGCCGGTGCGCCACCCCGTCCTCCTCTTCCCCGAGCACCCCGGCCTCGCCCACGGCCTCGCCCATCCCCTTCCCCTCGCGGCTGGCTCTGCCACCGCAGGCGCAGGAGAAGAGGGGATGCGTTGTCGAGCGGCGACCCTCGCCGCCACTGTTGAAGGACCGGCGTTCCCTCTCTCCATGACGGATGGAAGGGAGGAGCAGAAGCTGAAGGAAGAAGAAGATGAAAGAATGCGGGATGCCATCCCCCTCCCGCTCTTTATAAAGGATCGGGGTTGGGGCTTGGCCGCCCCGCTCGGCCAATCAAGACACGGGAGGCGCAGGGAGCTAGGGCCGACCCGCTGCCCCAACCAGCGACGGCCCGGTTTCCCGCCTCCACCGTTTGCCACCCCAAGCGCATGGGAGACACGTGGCGGACGTGCAGAATCGAGGGGACGTGTGAGGCGAGCTCTCCCCACCCTGTGATCGTGGGGAGTGGACGCCTCGAGGACCGCACCTCGGTCCCATTCAGTAAATGGGCCGCGCCTCCACGCTTCCTCCGTTTATGGGGAAGGCGCGAACCGCCCCCTTTACTACGACGTGACGCATGCCTGCGAGAACCAACCTCACGCATGCCGCCCACATCACACGCGCCTCCCCATGCCGCGCCACGCGCGGGAGTCATGGGAAGCGCAGCGCGCGAAGAACCTTACCGCGGTAAAAATCGCCCCGCCTGCCCGCGCACCGCGTCGGGTGGTAGGAGCGACATATGCCAACGGGTGGCTTATCATTGCGGGGGCCAATAGAACATCGCCGGTGCCTGGAAACGGGATGAGGCGAAGACATGCACGTCGGCGAATCTTACCCAGCTTCAGGGCTCTCCGGGCAGATAATACCCCTACTGCTGCTCTGCGGGGTCTCCGCATGGTTACTAAGGGAACAAGTAGCTACAATGCTCCTTGAACTGTTTTGGGTGGAAGGAGGAAGAAGGGCTAGGCTTAGCCTGCTTCCTCTCCTTGTATGGTGTCTAGGTCTAGAAAGAGAGTCCAACCCTTTGCATGGGTGCACCGGGGGGTTTATATAGGCCTACCCCCCGGGGTACAATGGTAATCCGACTGGGCGCTGGGCCCAGCTGTCTGTGACTAGGCTCGCCGGCTTCTCCGCCAGCTTCTGGGGCCCGCCGGCCGGTGGGTCCCGCCGGCTGCCGGCTCCTGGGTCGACAGGCCGGCCCCACCGGCCAGGGCCTGGTCGGCAGCTGGTTACTGTTACTCCGTGTCGTTGACGCAGGCTTGGTCGGGGTAAGCGTGGCTACAGTAACGCCGCCTTGGCGGGCGATTACTGTAGCCCCGCCGCATCTTGTCTCCTTAATGGGCGTCTCCTTCGAGGAGGGCGGCAGGCCGGCTATGTGAAGCCGGCCCTCTATCTTGCCGGCTTGAGAAGAGGTGCGGCCGCCTTCGGCATCTCTCTGCCCGAAGGGGCCCACCGCCTCGGGGGCCACGCTGGCGGCCCGTCATGGACGGTGTCAGAGCCGCCGTGGCTACAGTGCCGCGCCGGGCGGGCCGCGGCTGCCCGCACGACGCGTTGTACCAGGCGTGCTCCGGGTTTTGGGGGTGGCAGGCTCCATTGTAGCCACGCCCCTGCTTCATCATCGCAGAGTGGACGCGTACATTGCGGGTACGGCGTTGACTGCTTTATGGGAGCCGGCCTAGCGGTAGCCGGCCTTGTCGTAGCCGGCCTCGTCGTAGCCGGCCCTGCCATAGCCGGCCCTCCACAGCTTTCTTCATGAGGGTGAAAGGGCGGGCCGCCCCTGAAGCCGGCTAGGAAGGTAGCCGGCTAGGGGGGAGGCGGCCTAAGTCTTGAGTCTTCTTATGAGCCGGATGGGCTCATAATTTTTTTTGAGGGGCCAGGGGAAGCCGGCTGGGCTACCCATGGCTATTTACCCCGACAGTAGTCCCCGAAGCTGGGCGAGCTTCACGGCGGATGGAAGGATGGGAAGGTTGGTCGGCTTCATACCCTGAGGGGCCGACCTCGTCGTTGCAGCCGACTCCGGAGCACTTTTTTGTTTATCAAGGTGACCGTGGTTGACCCGCGGGCTGGCCGCGGGCCCCACGACGAGCCACGTGGCGGAGAAGTCCTGCCGTCGCATGCGCGCGACGGGACGCCGCCGCAGGCCCGGGCCCGCCACTCCCTGGCCTCGGCCCGGGCGCAAATCTTCTGTGGCCCGAGGGGACTGCTCGCCTCCCCGCGGCCGTTTCTTCGCGTCATCAAGGCGCGCAATTAACGCGGGCGTGGGGGACATGGGCACGATCGATCCCCACGATCCCCCACGCCATGCCTCCTCGGCTCTGGCGCACGCGCCTACAAGTAGGGGGGGAGGGGGAGAGGCAAAGGCCCGTTCGCTCCCCCGCTCCCCGTCCCTCCTGCTCCTCTTCTTCTCCTTCTTCTTCCTCGCGCCTGACGTAGTCTCGCGTCGCAGCCCACCCACGCCGCCATGTCTCTGGCGCTATCAAGCTCGTGGGACGGGTCCAATGTCCACGATGACCACATTGAATTCCTCCGCCAGACCCGGCGCCTGCCCGCCGCCAACCTTGTGCAGGTGCGTCTGGCGCCCACGACGGAGGTCTCGCCAGCGCTGGAGGAAGGCGAGCGCGTCGTCTTCCGTCCGCACTTCTTGTGTGGCTTCGGCTTCCCGGCGAGCAGCTTCATGCGCTCTTTCCTTGAATTCTACAATCTCCAGCCGCATCACGTCACGCCCAACGCGGTGATGCAGCTCTCGGCCTTCGTCTCCCTCTGCGAAGGTTTCTTGGGGGTGCTGCCGACGCTGGAGCTCTGGGCGGAGCTGTTCCAGAACAAGCTCGGCACCGTCTCTGCCGGCGTGCCGGCTCCCTGCGGCGCCTTCATCATGATGAAGAGGGCAAGCGACGACAACCCCTTCCCTCACATTCCTCTGATCCAGTCTGTCAAGCTTTGGCAGAAATCCTACTTCTACGTCAAGAACATCGCCCCGCACGGCGACTATGTCAATCTGCCGGCTTACGTAGCCGGCCCGCCGGCTGGGAGGCGGCCGTCTTGGGGCTACAGGTTGAAGTCCTTGTCTCCGGCTGGGAATGCCTCCATCGCCCGGCTTCGGGTGATGATCCAGTCGGAAGGCCTGCGCGCATCCGACCTGGTAGCCGCCTTCGTTGAGCGCCAGATTCTGCCCCTCCAAAGCCGGCCGCACATGATGTGCCAGATGAGCGGCCGGTTTGACCCTTGCCGGCTGAGCACATGGGAGATGCCCCATGCCGAGGTGGCTCTGATGGTGAACTACATCGCCAACCTGAAGCTCACCGACGAGTGGCAATTCGGCAAGGCGCCGTACTCCCGCGCCCATCCTCCGCCTGTGGTAAGTCCTTCTTCTTGTCGTCTGCCGGCTTGAGCCAGCCGGCTTCTGACCAGGCGGATCTTCTCTTTTTTCTTTTTATCAGAATGCTCTCCTCCCGCCGCCAGCCGGGGCGGCTGGAGTCGAACGCGAGTATGCCCCGGACCGCATGGTGGACGACCTTGACGACCCGGACCTTGCTACAGTCGCCATGGAGGACGCCGCCACGGGGGACGTCATCGAGCCCGGCGGCATGGGGCTCTCGGCCAGTTTCGACGACTGGCCGGATGATTTTGAAGCCGAAGAAATCCCGCGCCACCAGCCGGCAACCGACCGCCGCGGCGCGGGCTCGTCTGCCGCGCCGACTGCGGGTGGTGGAAAGGGGAAATGCCGGGGCGCGCTCCCACTCTTCAAAAGCCGGCCGAAGAAACCGAAGGCCTCCGCCGCGGCCACGAAGCGCGACGAGGCGGCAGCGAAGGCGGCCCGCTTCCGGAAGGCGGTGAAGAAGCCTCCATCAGTTTCCGCGTAAGCCTTCTAGCCGCCTACGTGCTTGTTATTCTGAAGTCTTCCTTTACTTGAATTCTTCTCTGATTTCTTGAGTAGGGCGCCGCTCTCCCTCGAGCGAGGCCCAGGCGGCTCCGTGGTCGGGCCGAGCGCCGGATCCTCAGGGTCCCGCTGAGTGGACCCCCGCGCCGAACTTGCAGCAGCCACGGAGCGCAACGCTCGCGAGGCGCGTCGAGAGAGGGAGGCGGCAGAGCGGGAGGCGGCGGAGCGGGAGGCTGCCCAGACGGCTCCGAGGCGAGCAAGCGTGGCGGCCGAGACTCCGTTGGAGCGGGCGGCCGTGGAGACGGAGGCGGAGGGCGCGTGTAGCCGGCCTCCGCTGCTCGCCATCCCCCTCCAAACTTTGGATCCGAACATCCCTCTGCCCACGGCGGAGGAGATTATCCCCGAGCAGCCGCCGGTGCAGAGGGATGAAGTCTTCGAGATTTCCGCGGAGAGGACGCCGCCGGCAGCGCCAGCCGGAGCGGACGAAGGCGGCCAATCGTCGGCGGTGCCGGAGGAGCCGGCCCGGGCCGCGCCCGAGGCCGGAGCCGGTCTTGAGATCGAGCTGGCGACGGGCCAGCATGCCGGAGGGGGCACGGCCCCGCCGGACACGCGCCGAGCCGCGGGTGCCGAGCAGACGGCAGATGCCTTGGAGGCGGCCAGCTCCGCCACGCCCGGGTGGACTCCTAGTGGAGGGAGCGGCGAGCTGAACGTCGCGGCCCAAGGGGTTCGGAGCCGGCTGCAGGCACAGGCCGGCCTCCTGAGGCAATTTACTCAGGAGTTTCTATCGACGCGGTCTGCAATCCGGGTAAGTCTTCACTTATTGACCGTTCTGGTCCTTTGAATTTTTTCAATGGGGGCGCGCTAGCGCACCCACTGGGTGTAGTCCCCGAGATCCGGGCCAACTGCAGCGCAGTCGGGTCAGATCTTACTCGACGACTATCTTGACTGTTTTTTCTGATCTCTTAGGATTATCATAATTCTCGTGCCGCCGCCTTCAACTCCCAGGCTCGGGAGCTGAGCCGGAGGACCGAAGACCTCGCCAGCAGCCGGCGTAAGTGTTTTGTCTTTATTTGTTTCTCGTGGGGGCGCGACAGCGCACCCACTGGGTGTAGTCCCCGAGATTCGGGCCAACTGCAGCGCAGTCGGGTCGGATCTTCCTTGACGACTTTTCCTTTGCTGACTTTTTCTCTTTGTCTTTTGCTCGTGCAGAGGCCAACGCCGACCTGCGGAGGGAACTCGGCGAAGTGCAGACCGCTCTTCGCGCCAAGGACGCTGAGTACACTGACTTGATTCAGGAGCGCGACCGCCTGGCGAAGAAACTGGCCGACCAAGAGGAGAGCCACAAGGTGGCCCTGCAAAAGGAGCAGGACGGCGAGGCTGCCCTGAAGGCGGAGTTCGAGGCCAGGGACGCGAGCTGGGCCGAGACGCGCCAGGCGCTGGAAGAAGGCTTCGGCCGGATCGAGGATCTCATCGATGGTAGGCCGTCTTTCTTGCCCTTCTTCCATCTGCCGGCCGCCTGCGGTTTTTGTTTTGACTTGTGTTTGCTGTCTTGCGCAGAGTATTTTCCCGGCCAATCCGTCCTCGCCGCCCAAGCCATCGAAGCTTACCGCGAGGAGCGCCGTCAGGCCGGGGTTGTGATTCCGCCGGACGCGAATCGGACGCTGTCAGAGCAGCTCATCGCCATCCAGGCGCGGCTACAGCCGGCCCACCGGCTGCTCCGCCGGCTCCAACGCGCCGGGGCGACGATGCTGGCCACGCTCTGGCCCGGCCAGACGATTCCCCGCACCCCAAGCTGGACGGCCGACTGGCTCGAAGTCGCAGTCGGCCGCTTTGAGGCCTGGAAGGCGTCCGCAGCCCGCCTTGGAGCCGGGCGTGCGCTGGAGTTCGTCCGCGCGTGGTACCCATGGCTAAGCCTGGACCAGCTGCGGACTTGGCAGTCGTAAGCCGACGCGGAGCTGGAGGAGGTGCGGCCGGCGATCGCGCAACGTGCCTCGACGATCGTCGAGTGCACCGACACCAGTGTCTTCGCGCCGGAGCTCAACGACGATGGCGCCGCCCAGCCGGAGGAATGGTTCGGGCTGAACCCGGTGGACGGCGAGGACTCGGCCGAGGAGATCGCCTCCAGCAACGAGGGCGAGGATGACGAGGAGGAGGACGGCGAAGACGCCGAGCCGACTGGTGAGACGGCCGACCGTCCTCTAGCCGACTGTGCCTCCAGCAACGAGCCACGCGGGAGCGCGCCCTCTGCCGGAGGCGACGATCAAGTCGAGGTTGGCCAGCCGGCCGCTCCTTCAGCCGGCACGACTGCTTCCACCGCCCAGCCCGGCTCGTCCGCGACCCCGCCGGCTTGATCTGCCGTTCCTTTTGTTCCTGTTTTACTTTTTCGAACAATTTTAAGTTTCTGCAATTCCACCCACTGGGGGTGTATCGAACAATGTTGGATGTCGACCTCTCTGGAGGCCTTTTGTGTAAATATTAATATATGCATGTGTTGGCGTTCATTCAAGTGTACTTTTTTGTCCTTAGGCTCTTTCCTTTGTCTCCTTCCCTCTTTGGGAAGGCAAGTACTTGAGCTTTCTTGGATTTGAAGCAGACTGAATGTAAGCCGGTCGGCCGGCTACTCTGGTGGTCGGTCGGCGGGCGGCAGCAAGCCGGCTTTTGTTATATATGTGAGCCTGTTTGGTCCCTAGCCGTTTTTCATGTGCGCACCCTTTCCGGCTTGTGACTCTTGCCAGCCGGGCAGTCGGTTCTTCGAGCTGCGATTTCGGCAAGAGCCAAGCCTGGGTGTCGGCACATTACTTGTCTGACTGCGGGTAGGGCTCCTAATATAACTCTAGTCGGCTAGTCCCCGGGCCGACTCGTCGGACCCAGTACCGGACAAAATAAATGAATAGGTGATATCATACGCGTGATAACTTTCATTCATAAAATAAAGGGTGGCAGTCCCCGAGTCTTTCTCGGGGAGCCTACTGTTTCGTACTTAATACAAAAGTGGGCATAATACATACTGCATTTTAACTGTAAAACTTCCGAAGGAGATTTGCGTTCCATGGTCGCTCTGACTCCTTGCCGGAGTCGTCTCTCTTGCGTGCCTTCGGCTTCTGCGCGTCGATGAGGTAGTAGGCATCGTTGCCCAAGGCTCTACTGATGATGAAGGGGCCTTCCCAGGGGGCTGCGAGCTTGTGCTGGCCGGCTGTTCGATGTATCAGCCGGAGCACAAGGTCGCCCTCCTGGAAGGATCTTGGTCGGACCCTCCGGCTGTGGTAGCGGCGCAAACCCTGCTGGTAGATGGCAGACCGGCTGAGGGCTAACAGCCGGGCCTCTTCCAGCAGGTCGACGCCGTCTTCTCGTGCTTCTTTGGCTTCCGCTTCCGTGTACATGGTTACCCGAGGCGAGTCGAACTCGATATCTGTTGGGATGACTGCCTCGGCACCATATACAAGGAAGAAGGGAGTGAAGCCGGTTGATCTGTTGGGAGTAGTGCGCAGACTCCATAGGACAGCCGGCAGCTCATCGAGCCAGCAGCCGGCTGAACGCTCCAGAGGTACGACCAGTCGGGGCTTGATGCCGGACAAAATGAGGCCATTTGCTCGCTCCACTTGGCCGTTTGACTGCGGGTGGGCGACTGACGCAAGGTCCAGCCGGATACCTTGCGCAGCGCAGAACCGTGCCAAGTCACCTTTGGCAAAGTTCGTGCCATTGTCGGTGATGATGCTGTGCGGTACGCCGTACCGGGTTGTTATATCTGCAATGAACGTCACTGCAGTCGGCCCATTCAGCTTCTTGATCGGCTTCGCCTCGATCCACTTGGTGAATTTGTCAACGGCGACGAGCAAATGTGTCATGCCGCCGCGCGCCGTCTTGAATGGGCCCACCATATCCAATCCCCAGACGGCAAAGGGCCAGGTGATGGGAATGGTCTTGAGTGCCGAAGCCGGCATGTGTTGCTGCGAGCTAAAAAGCTGGCAGCCTTTGCAGTGTTTGACTAGCTCTATGGCGTCGTCCAAAGCAGTCGGCCAGAAGAAACCGTGGCGGAAGGCTTTGGCGACAAGTGATCTTGATGCGGCGTGGTGGCCGCACTCTCCTTGGTGTATATCCCTAAGGATCGCGATGCCTTTCTCCTGCTCGACGCATCGCTGCAAGACTCCGGTGGCGCTGCGCTTGACAAGCTCTCTGTTGACGATTGTGTATGCTCCAGCCCGGCACTGGACTTGTCTTGCTTCGTTTTTGTTAGCCGGCAGGTCATGGTTCACCAAAAAGTTGCGGATGGTTTGGGCCCATGATGGAGCGGCGACTTCCTCTGCCACCAATGTGGCCACAGCCACCAGGGTGGGCGGGCTGGGTAATGCAGTGCTGGAGTCGGCCGCCGCTTGCTGTGCTGAAGAAGTCCCCGGGCCGGCTACCGCAGTCCCCGGGCCGGCTACCGCAGTCCCCGAGCCGGGTGCGGCAGTTCCCGAGCCGGGTACTGCAGTCCCCGAGCCAAATATTGAAGTCCCCGGGCCGGCTGCTTGATTCTTCGAGCCGGACCCGGCCTCCTCGGGGTTAGGCGGCACGAAGATGGAGTCGGATTCCGGAGACGGCTTGATTGATGGCTTGAGGAGGCGCTGTAGGGCGACGCCGGTTGGTATTGCTTGCCGCGTGGAGCCTATTCGGGCCAGAGCATCTGCTGGCTCGTTGTCGGCTCGCGGTACATGAAGGAATTCACACCCGTCAAAGTATCCGCTGATTTGCTGCACTAGGAAGTGGTAGCTCGCCATGTTTGTGTCCTTGGCGTCCCAGTCGCCAGAAGATTGCTGCACAACCAAATCCGAGTCGCCATAGCACAGGATCCGGCGGATGCCAAGTTCCTTGGCAAGCTGGAGCCCGTGTATGAGCGCTTCGTACTCGGCTACGTTGTTGGAGGCGGCGAAGTGGATCTGCAGCGTGTATCTGAGCTTGTCGCCCTTTGGAGAGGTAAGGACGACGCCGGCTCCCAAGCCGGTGCACATCTTTGATCCGTCAAAGTGCATGCGCCAATGGGTGGAGTCGGGCGCTGGTGGTAAGTACTGGGTCTCGGCCCAGTCGACGAGGAAGTCGGCCAGCGCTTGCGTCTTGATGGCGGTGCGGGGTTGGTAGAAGATCGTGTAGGGGGCCAGCTCGATGGCCCATTTAGCCACCCGGCCGGATGCATCCCGGCTGCCTATGATCTCGGCCAGCGGGGCAGTGCATACGACCGTGATGGGATGCTCTTGAAAGTACGGCTTCAGCTTCTTGGCGGCGAAGTACACGCCGTAGCACATCTTCTGATAGTGCGGGTAATTTTGCTTTGAGGCGGACAGCACCTCGCTCAGGTAATAAACCGGCCTCTTGACCGGCTGGGCTCGGCCTTCTTCGGGGCGCTCGACCACAATGACGGTGCTGACCACCCGGCTAGTGGCGGCAATATATAGGAGCATGGGCTCCTTCTCAGTCGGTGCCGCCAAGACAGGCGGCATGGACAGCATTTTCTTCAGCTCGTGGAAAGCTTGGTCGGCCTGGTCATTCCACTCAAAGTGAGTGCTCTTCTTCATGATGCGGTAGAGGGTGAGAGCTTTTTCTCCGAGCCGGCTGATGAAGCGGTTCAGAGAGGCCAGGCACCCGGTGAACTTCTGAATCTCTCTGAGCTTGGTTGGGACCGCTATCCTCTCGATAGCCTTGATCTTCACAGGGTTGCACTCTATGCCGCGTTCGGAGACCAGAAAGCCTAGGAGCTGGCCGGCTGGCACTCTGAACACGCATTTCTCCGGGTTGAGCTTGATTCGGAACCGGCGCAGGTTCTCGAATGTCTCCTTCAAGTCTTCCAGCAGAGTGCCACGCTTCTCCGTCTTCACCACAACATCATCCACGTAAACGTGGGCGTTCTTGCCGAGCTGCGTGAGGAGGCACTTCTGCATGCAACGCTGAAAAGTGGCGCCGGCATTCCTCAAGCCGAACGTCATAGTCAGGTAGCAGAAGGCTCCAAACGGCGTGATGAAGGCGGTCTTTAGTTGGTCATCCGGGTTCAGCTTTATCTGGTGGTATCCCGAGTAGGCATCCAAAAAGCTCAACAGCTCGCATCCGGCTGTGGAGTCTATCACTTGATCAATCCTGGGCAGAGCGAAGGGATCTTTTGGGCAGGCTTTGTTGAGGCTTGTGTAATCTATACACATGCGCCACTTGTTATTCTTTTTCAGCACGAGAACCGGGTTCGCGACCACTCGGGGAAGAAAACTTCCATGATGAAGCCGGCTGCGAGAAGTCGGGCTATCTCCTCCCCTACGATCCTTCTCTTCTCCTCTGACAGTCAGCGGAGGGGCTGCTTGACTGGTTTAGCATCCTCCCGCACGTGCAATTTGTGCTCGGCGAAATCCTTCGGAACACCCGGCATGTCCTTGGGGGACCATGCAAAGATATCCCGATTCTCACGGAGGAAATCGACGAGCTCGCCTTCCTATTTGCTATCCAGGCTCGCCCCAATGACGGAAAACCTCTCGGGGTGCTCGGGGTCGAGTTGTATCTTCTTGGTCTCCTTGGCCGGCTGGAAAGATCCTTGGGCATCATACTCCTTGGAGTCAGCGGGTTGGTTTAGCTGCTTGCTGGCCAGGGCCACGACCCTGTCCAGCGTCTTCTTCTCTACAACGATCACGAGGGATTCGGCCAGCCGGCTGCTGGCCGCGGTGCAGTCGGCGGACTTCTTGTAGTCGCCGGCGATGGTGATGACACCCTTGGAGCTCGGTATCTTCATCTTGAGGTAAGCGTAGTGGGGGACCGCCATAAACTTGGCCAAGGCGGGTCGGCCAAGCAAGGCGTGGTAAGGGCTCTCCAGGTCCACCACCTCAAACCAGATTGCTTCCCGGTGGAAATGATCCTTGCCCCCAAAGAGTACATCGATCTTGATCTTGCCGATGGGGGCACAGGACAAACCGGGTACGATGCCATGGAACACCGTTCGAGTCGGCGCAAGCTGCTTTGCCTTGACACCCAGCTTCTCCATGGTGTCGCGGTACAGGATGTTGATGCTGCTTCCGCCGTCGATCAGCACGTGGGAGAAGCGTGCAGCGCGCGTATCCGTTGCAAGGGTGGCCTCCAGGACCAATGCGTAGGAGCCGGGGGACGGCATCACCTCTGGGTGGTCGGCCCGGCTCCAACTGATGGGTTTCTCTGACCAGTGCATGTGGCCGGCTGGGCTGGTGGCGGCCACATTGACTTCTTGTTGCTCTCGGCGCTTGCTGCGCCGGTCTTCAGGCTGGCTCGTGAAGACAACATAAGATGCTTGCTCATCGGGGAACTCGTCCTGCACGGCGTCGACCGCGGGCCGGGCGGCCTTGGGCGGCGGAGCCGGCGGCGGAGCCGGCGGCGGCGGGCCGGCAGGCGGAGTCGGCGTGAGCCCTTCGCCCTTAGAGATTCGGGCGAGCCAGTTGCATTTGCAGGTCGTGTGGTTGGACGGCTTCGCGCCGCTGTGGAACTTGCACGGGGCATCAAGGGTTTGCTCGTAGGAGAAGGCCGGCTGCCAAGCCGGCCGGCCGCCCTTGGGCTTCTTGGGCGCGGGCCGCCCTTCAGACGGCGCATCTTCGACCGTGGCCACCTGCCGGCTAGCGGGAGGCGGCGCAGGGCCCTTGCGCTTTTGATCATTCTGGTGTTGGCATCGGCCGCCGTCTCCAGCCGGCGCTTGGGGCGCCGGATTGAGCAATTTTCCGGATGCGTCCACCCGGAGCTCGGTCTTCATTGAGGAGTCGGCGGTAGCGTACTTGTCGGCGATGTTCAGGAGCTCGTCGAGGGTAGTCGGCTCATCGCAGAGAAGCTTATGCTTGAGGAGGGTGCCCTCTCGGCACCCTGCAGTGAAGTATTCGATGGCTTGTACCTCGTGCACCCCTTCGCAGGAATTGCGGAGCTCGGCCCAACGTGTGAGGTAGTCGCGAGTGGACTCGGCTGGGCCCTGTACGCACAGGGAGAGCTGTCTGGGCTTGGGAGCCTGCTTGTAGGTGCTGGTGAAGTTGCGAACGAAGGCTTCAGTGAAATCCACCCAGCTGTTGATGCTGAGGGGCTTGAGGCTGTTAAGCCAAGTCCATGCCGTGCCTTGCAGCATGAGGGGCACGTACTTTACGGCAACGCGCCGGTTGCCATTGGCGATGCTGACGGCTGTGGAGTAGTCGGTCAGCCAATCTTCCGGCTTCACCGAGCCGTTGTACTTGGGTGTGTCTCTTGGGAGCGAGAACCCTTTGGGGAAGGGCTCGTCGCGGATGCGGGGGCCAAAGCAAGGCGGGCCGACATCGTCTTCTTCTTCTAGCGCCAGGGATCGGGCCAGGCGGTCGATCCGGTGGCGGGCGTCGTTTTCGCCGACTCCCTCACGGCGACCAAGCCGGCCGCTGAGAGTCGGGTGAGCCACTGGTGGCGGGGTAGGATATCTCTCTCCGCGAGCTCGAGGCGGAGGCGGGGTGCCCCGCCATTCCATGGCACGGGGGCGGCCGTCCGCGTCTCGCTCGATGGAGACTTGGGTCCGGCTTCGGCTGGAAGTCGGCTCTTTCTCGCGCCGCGCGCGGGTGTTGCTTGTAGTCGGCGACCGGGAAGTCACGCCGTGTTCGCGGCGCGGGGGAGGGCTCCCCGCGCAGGCGTCGGCTTCGTGCCATCGTGCGGCCGCATCAATTAGTTGCTGGATGCGCCATGTCATGTGGGGAAGGTCTTCGGCTTCCAAGCCGTCCAGCTCGTCTACGGCCGCCTGGGCGGTGCGCAGGTTCTCGAGCGGGGTGGCGTAGACCGGGCGATCTACTCCGAGTGTGTCGGCGATGATGGCGCCGCGTTGCCTGACAACGCCGGCCCGGCTTGGGCCAGCCGGAGCCGGCGTGCCGAAGGCGGCGCGGTCAGCTTCGCACTGGTAGGCCTCGGTGAGGCGTCTTACGGAGGCTAGCCGCCGGCCCTCCGCGATGAGGGCGAGGCGGCGTGCCTCCAGAACTTTGTCGCTGGCGTCAGCCGGAAGGGGGGCGGACAAGTCTTGGGCAGCCGCGCGTGGGGCGTCGCGGGCGCCCTCGTCAGTCGGGCCGTCGAGGCCGATAACCATCACCTCGGGGGCATCAGAATCACGATCGCCAGCCGGAGGGAGCGGGTCGTTGTAGACCGTGACGTTGGTGGGGAAGGTATCGTAGGATGCCGTGTCGGAGTCGACAGGCATCGGGTCGGTGGAGCCAACCGACTCCAAATCCGCAGCGGGCTCGCTGGAGACATGGAGCTGGCCGAGGAGGTTGGCGAGGTGATCTGTGCCCGCATCGGAGGCAAGCTCGTCGGAGATGCGGGCCTTGTCGAAGAGGTCAGCGGGGCCGCTAGCCGCGTAGATGTTGGTGACGCCATGCAGCGCGTCGCGGCAAGCGCCATCAGGCGAGCCAGGCTGGCTACGCTCGCGAGGAAGGAAAAGGGTTCCCATCCAGAACAGGTCTCCGGACGACGGTGCACCTGGCCCCACGGTGGGCGCCAAATGTCGGGTGGTAGGAGCGACATATGCCAACGGGTGGCTTATCATTGCGGGGGCCAATAGAACATCGCCGGTGCCTGGAAACGGGATGAGGCGAAGACATGCACGCCTGCGAATCTTACCCATCTTCAGGGCTCTCCGGGGAGATAATACCCCTACTGCTGCTCTGCGGGGTCTCCACATGGTTACTAAGGGAACAAGTAGCTACAATGCTCCTTGAGCTGTTTTGGGTGGAAGGAGGAAGAAGGGCTCGGCTTAGCCTGCTTCCTCTCCTTGTATGGTGTCTAGGTCTAGAAAGAGAGTCCAACCCTTTGCATGGGTGCACCGGGGGGTTTATATAGGCCTACCCCCCGGGGGTACAATGGTAATCCGACTGGGCGCTGGGCCCAGCTGTCTGTGACTAGGCTCGCCGGCTTCTCCGCCGGCTTCTGGGGCCCGCCGGCCGGTGGGTCTCGCCGGCTGCCGGCTCCTGGGTCGACAGGCCGGCCCCACCGGCCAGGGCCTGGTCGGCAGCTGGTTACTGTTACTCCGTGTCGTTGACGCAGGCTTGGTCGGGGTAAGCGTGGCTACAGTAACACCGCCTTGGCGGGCGATTACTGTAGCCCCGCCGCATCTTGTCTCCTTAATGGGCGTCTCCTTCGAGGAGGGTGGCAGGCCGGCTATGTGAAGCCGGCCCTCTATCTTGCCGGCTTGAGAAGAGGTGCGGCCGCCTTCGGCATCTCTCTGCCCGAAGGGGCCCACCGCCTCGGGGGCCACGCTGGCGGCCCGTCATGGACGGCGTCAGAGCCGCCGTGGCTACAGTGCCGCGCCGGGCGGGCCGCGGCTGCCCGCACGACGCGTTGTACCAGGCGTGCTCCGGGTTTTGGGGGTGGCAGGCTCCACTGTAGCCACGCCCCTGCTTCATCATCGCAGAGTGGACGTGTACATTGCGGGTACGGCGTTGACTGCTTTATGGGAGCCGGCCTGGCGGTAGCCGGCCTTGTCGTAGCCGGCCTCGTCGTAGCCGGCCCTGCCATACCCGGCCCTCCACAGCTTTCTTCATGAGGGTGAAAGGGCGGGCCGCCCCCGAAGCCGGCTAGGA